>JAJJMA010230040.1:485-15392 GCA_023529015.1 Papaver nudicaule
TTCGGCCCCTATTTCCATATACACGTTAGGGGCCGAATGCTAATTCGACCCCTATTTACATATACACGTTAGGGGCCGAATGTTACCCTCTTTACCTACACATACCAACCATAAATTACTTCAATATTCGGCCCCTAAAATGAAATTATCGTGAAGGCCGAATGTACATTCGGCCCTAAAAAAAAAAATTTAGGGGCCGAATTGTTCTTCGTGTTCTTGAGTAATGGTGCATTCGGCCCCTATTCTGGGTTTTTTGGGAGCCGAATAAAGTTCTGAAAATGCTTTTTTTTCATCTAAATCACTCGATTCAACACTCCAATCAACATCATACATCATACAAACACAACAATAGACAACTAGGATGAAATGGGTTTACAAAATTACCTTTGAATCAAAAAAAAAAAAAATCCTCTTTTTCTTCTCTCTAAACCCAAAAATCTGATTTTTCTCTCTCCAAAATTAATCTAAACACCTAATTATATACTTAACTCTAATCTTATTATTAACTCTAATATAATAATTAGGACTAATCATATGAGGGGTAGTTTGGTATTTAAAAAAGTTGGAAAACTAAAGGGGGGACCAAAATGACTGAGGGGAGGGACCGCGGGAGGGGGTGCAGATTTTTCGGGTGGCTCAAAGCACGATTCTTGTATTAGATCGGACTCGATGGGCTTACTCAAATTTTCAAAACAGACTCCCTCCCTTGGACTGTTTTGAATAGGTGGTATGCTATCAAGGCTTTTTATGATCAAATCAGATTTGTCCATACGTATAGATAGGCCAATTTTTCTGCAGACACTATGGCTAAGCAAGGATATGATTTACAGGCGGGGGAGACCCTTTCATACATTAGGAGGCCTGATTTTCTTTTGTCCATTGAGTTTTGAAACACAAGCAAGCACTTTATTTTATATATACGGGAACCAAGAGATTACAGAGTACATATAGCCTTTAGGGGTAGAGTACCCTAAAAGGAAAATCAAGATATTAAAAATGTAGCGGTCGTAGTAGTACTCATAGTAGTTCCAGAAGGTAAAGTTGTCGCCTACGGGTTCACACTTTGTAACCAAATCCGCGGTTCGTATTGCAAAACCAAGTCAGCCGTACAGTCCGTAGATTGCAAAAGTAACTAGTAGCCAAGTGGTTGGGACATGACGTCCCAGAAGATAAGGGTGCCCAAATTATGGAAAACAAGATGGGACTTTAACGCAATCACCCAGACAAAACATTAACTTGTTGCAGAAGAGGTGTGAAGTAGATGGTCTAGAAATCCTAAGTACCCATAGTGAAGCAACCACTTCAAAGTAATAAAGCTGTAACGCTCGCAGTTGTCCCAGAGGTTGAAGTTGTCGCAGTTTCTTCCGTAACTCCACCGAGAAGAAGCATGTTGTGAAGCCAAACAAATTCCACTGTGTTGTCTGTAGATCGGAAAAGTAACCAGTAGCCAAAGGAGAGGGACATGACATCCCAGAGGTGAGCTGTAATCTACATTAAGACGGCCCAAGGGTGCCCAAATTGTGTAACACAAGATGGGACTTGATCGCGACCAGACGAGACTTCGAATTGTAGCTGCAAGGATGTTGACTGAAAATCTGATAATCCTCAAGCACATTGAAACCTGCGAAAACTTTTTTTTTTTTTTTTTGAGGAGAAAGGTTAACTTTATTAAGATAAAAAATAAAGCAAGAAAAAAAAGCGCAAGGCGCAACAAGTAGGTAGAGACACATCTCATACCCAACAAACAACAAAGAAACTAGTACTCAGTGAACCTGAGCAAACAAAGGACCCTAAATACAATCCAGTAAACAAGAGCACAGGGCTCTAACTACAAATATTGGCCAAACTGAAAGCCACCCAAATCTAGGGATTTTTCTTCTTAAGTTGTGATCTTTGCCCCCTCCCTATAACCACATGGTTTCCGTTGCTGGTGCTAGCTTCTTTTCCATTCCATTTAAGACGATGGAGCTCCCTTTGTTTTCTCTTAGCAATAGCATCCTCAAGAAACAAAAATTTCAGACTTTTATCAAACTCCAAATCATTCATAGCATCACTCTCTTCTTACTCATTTTCTATTATAGCTTTCTCTTGGGTATGAGTTCTATCAACTACCATCCTAGGAGGAGTGCTGACTTTCCTAGCTTGCATTTCTTTGGTTCTATTAATTAGGAACCTACTTTCTTCCTTGAAATCACTATAAACCATAAATGGATTTTTTTTGGGGAAGGTAACTTACTTGAAATGATTTTCTTTTTGCCTTTCACTTCAATGCAGTCTCCCTGAGAGCTTCCTTCGCCTATTTCTGCCCCTGAACCCTTGAAAGTTTCAGCTGAAGGTGACATCAAACAAGCAGAAGACATCCCTTTGGCTCCACATACTCCTGCTCTACTCATTGAGCTAGAGGATTTGCTACTGGTTTTATCTGGGGAACTGGATTAACCCATGGGCTGAACAACCGCTATTTGGAAAACACCGGTGCCTCTTGCACCACTTCCATTTACACCCATACCACTTGCACTAGCACTTTCACTAGTATCACTAGCAGTTGTTCCAGTCCCTTTATTTGCTTCATTTACTTCTTTGACGACAGCAACAGTCAAGGTCAAATCTTCATCAACTTCTTTGTGCCCGTTTTCCTTATACGAATCTTCATTGACCGGATGAACAATCAAAACCCTGTCTTTTTTGGGAGTCCACCTTGTATTCTTCTTCATTGTGCAATTCTTTACTGAGTGCCCAAAAATCTTGCATGTATCACATTTTGGGGGTTTCCAATGGTACTCAACCGGAAGATCCATGGATATCTTACCATCTATCAACATAGGAATGCTCTTAGGATAATTGAAATCCACATCAATCTCAACACAAATCCTTGCATATGCAAGTCTATCCTTGTTTAAAGTACATTCATCCGCAAATAAGGGAACCCCAATGTAACTTGCAATCAAGCTCAAACCCTCATTATTCCACATATGCAGAGGAACCCCAAATATCTTAACCCAAATAGGAACCGTCTTTATCTCATAAATTGATTTTTCAAGGAGATGTGTCCAAGGCCTCGGAGTGAAAAAATGACTACCAATATAAAATGACCCTGTTTCTAAGACGTTTTTTCTATCATCTTCATCTTTAAAATAAAAAATGAAAGCACAATTGCCATAAAGTCTGATGCTTACCTCACTATTAAGCTTCCATAACTTGTTTATGGCTTTTTCCACAACATCAACTGAGCATCTTTTCCCAACAAAGAAACCCACCACCAATTTTTCACAATTTCTAACTCCCTCTGAAAAATTTTCAGTTAAAGAAGCTACCATTTTCTTCCCATTTATCTCAGCAGGAGGAGTGAAAATCATCTTTGGTTGAGGCACAACAGGCCTAGAAGCTGGAAAAATTGCTCTCCAATTTTTAGGGTTTGACTCGTTACACCCTTTCGATCCACTCTTTGAAGAAGAAAGATTGTTAACCTCTTCCTTAACAGTAGTTTCCATCATATTCAGCCCCCCATTTGTACCAGAAATCTGAGTATTATGCGAATTTAAAGGCGGAAACTCATCAAAACCCAAAACTTTCTCTAAATTCATCTTTGTTTCCATAGAGGAAACTCTCCAACCGCCCAAACATCAACCAATTTACCTCAAGACAGTAGAGAACTCGAAGATGAATCGAAAGAAAGAAAAATCATGTGATTTGGTTGAAAGATTAGAGAGAGATCTAAGAAATTGGAATTCTAGGGTTGGGTTTTCCTATCGCCTGAAAATCGCACTTTTTAGCATTTTCTCTCTCCTGTCCCGAGTCACTTTTTTTGAAACCTGGGAAAACTTAACCAGAGTGTCCCCGTAAATGAAATTGACACAGTATCCACAGAGTCAATTAGATCAAAGATAATCGATCTAAAGGCCATGACAGAAATGAGTGAGTCAGTCATCTTCCTTGCATAATAACGCTCGAGGTGAACTACCCATTGAAGATGGTGATGGTTGTAGTTCAAATCGTGTGGATTCATCTCTCCGTAAGCTATAAATGTTATTGACCCGTAGAAATATTGATTATTCTGGGCAAAACATGGAAGCTTCTTCTTTGTTGTAGTACCCATGAATCCGTGAATGGCTGTTATCCTTCCTATCCAGATTGTATTAGCTTTATCATAAACTTGGATAGCAATGAAAGAATCCGAGATTCTTCTTTCCCTTCTTCTCGATAATAATTGAACCGTCATTTTGGCCCTCCCCAAAAATTCATTTGCCTCCCAGCATAAGACAAAATAGTTTGAAAAGTCTAGGTTGCCCTCCAAAAACGTAAGATTACCAATTTGTCCCCCACTAATCCTAATTTTAATCTCAAATATTAAAAATCATAACTAAAACCACTCCATCTAAACAAAACCACCACTACTACTACTTCTTCTTCTTCTTCTTCTTCTTCTTCTTCTTCTTCTTCTTCTTCTTCTCTCAAACAAAAGAACAAGCTAAAACCTTCATCGTTTTCGTTTTTTTTCCTCGATTAAGCGACGAATTCATCAACGATTAACGAAAACTTTCAAAGTCGATAATATGCCTCCGAAGAATGCTCCTCCGAAAAAACCCCAAATCAAATTCACCAATCTACCAAGCAATCCGAATGCGGGTTCTTCATCAAATTTTGTCGAACAACAACAAATCGAAGAAGAAGGAGAAGAAACACCGGAATCAAACCCTGATATGCGTATGAGAGGGTATGTTACACAAACCCCTGATGATTTAATTGAGTTTGATTGATAGAAAAGCTTAGAATCAATGATTTCGTCTTCGTTTTTCGAACACATACCCAGTCTCGGCTCACAAATGTAGTTTAGATCTAGAGCCGAGACTGTCTCGGCCCAGAAAAATTCAAAATTTCTGAGCCGAGACTGTTGTTCTTCTCTGCAACTGAAGAACATCTCGGCTCAGAAAATTTGTAATATTTCTGGGCCGAGACCCTTAGTTTAGGAGCCACGTGGGCCTGGGTGTCTCGGCCCGAAGTTTTTTTTTTATGTGTGGGCCGAAACATATTGGTTAGCTGGCATTTAATTTTTATGGTCTCGGCTCAGAACAAAAAAATGTCGTGTGAGCCGAAACTTACTCTGTGTCACATACTTAGTTGTTGGTTTAGTTCTAAATTTCATTATTTAGAATCAATCATCGGTTTTATGGTACCACAGCAGGAGAGGGGAGGTTACTCCTAGTAATGTAGAACCAATGAATCCCCGAGTCGGCACCAAAAAAATAACGGCTTCGGAAAAGAATAAGAAAAAAGGACCGGCTGGGGACGAAGAGTTGTTGCGAAGGCCGGCTGGGGACGACAAGTTGTTGCGGGCATATATTCTTCCGTCTGGGGGGCCTGTCATCCATGAACCAACAGACATGCCAAGAAGAGGTGGTAGAGAGGAGGAAATCGAAGAGGGACCTGTTTACGAATATGAACGGGCATGTCATCAAAGATTTTTACATTACCAAATTGTCGTAACATGTTAATCCATCAACATTGAGGAAGAATAAAACAAATTAAGGTTAGAATCAATCAAACAAAACAACAATTTTTGAAGTTTTTTAGGTTTCGGCCTAAATATAATTTCTTATTGGTAAGCCGAAACTGCCACCGTCTCCTAGTAAATGAACTGATCAGTGCCCTTATACACGTTATTTTGTGTTTGTCGATTGAATCTTAGAAATGAAGAGGAAGAATATGAGGAGAAGCCCAATGTTATGGATACTACTTGGTAAATGTATGTTGGGAATGACTTTTTTCATCGTTGCAAACCGACAGAGGGGATTGTGCTTTTCCTGGACAAATTCTTCCTCGTAGCAGGGAAGGATCAAACAACTGCAATTGCCCTTCCTCCGGATGGTTAGCTCTCTAGGCAACTTATTGACGACCGCTGGATGAACAATCTTCACTTGCTGCCTATCTTGGGACCCTTATCTCGCGATGGTGAATATGTAGCTCCACTGACTGGTGACCCATGGGCCACAAATCACCCGGGAGTTCGTGTCCACCCAGAATGGCTTTGGAGGTCCGACGACCCAACTTGGGGAGTAGGTGCAGGTTGCTACTCACAGGGGTTTGACCAGGGAATTGAAGGATTTGCCATTTACCGGAAGAACATCTTTGTTGCAGGAAGCGACAAGGGAGGATATGAAGTTGTGTTTCTTCCCAAGGATCATGTACACCGGTACAGAATTATGTAGGCTCATTGGTGGAAGATGCTACCAACCATGCCAATCTTAGGAGAGATGTCTCGTCCTCTTGCTCGTCCCCCGGGGTACACCAAACGCTTAGGTATTAACCGTATGCGTGGAGCACCTTCAATCTAATTAAGGCAACCAATACTGAAAACTTGACCTTTAACCAATTTTCAAGGTTTAATGCATGTTCATCATGTTTGGTTTAAGGCGATGTGTTTTTAGTTCGGCATTTATTTCTTTTCAAGACTATGTTGTTCATGTTAAGTACTTTGGATGTTTTGAATATAAGTAGAAGATTAAAATGAACCTCATTTTTGGCTCCACAGAACAAGTTTCGGCTCTACATAAATAGTAAAAACCTGGGCCGAAACTGTCTCGGCTCACACGATAATTTCAACCTCTGGGCCGAAACAACAGGCCTCACTGACCATTTGTTAGACAAGTTTCGGCTGAATCGAAATTTAAAACTCTGAGCCGAAACTAGCGGGTGGTCTACCACTTGCCAATAAGGGCTAAATAGTTTCGGCGTGATTGTTCTTGAGTGGTCAGTTTCGGCTTTCAGGTATTGGAGTTTTTCTGGGCCGAAACTTCTTCTGGTTTCGAAAATCGAAGGAAAAATGGTGATTTTTTGTTCTATTTGTTGGATTCAATCTACACAAACAAGATTAATCATGATGTGGAAGGTATACGAGATGGAAAAACACCCAACAACCTAATATTGTCGATTTTGGTCTTGAAATCGCCCAAAACCCAAGTTTTTTCTCTTCTACTCAATACCACCATAACCCAAACTCAAAACTAAAAACCAGATTTTTTAGTTAAGATTTAGTTTAACCTAATTATTTCTACTAATTACTATTATTAGTGCTAATCAAAAAAATAAGCTCTAATCAGTCAAAGGGTAGATTAGCATTTTAAAAAAAATTACTAAAGGATAGCCAAATTACGCCCGGGTGACCCTATTTTGGAAATTGGGGAGGCAAATGAATTTTTGGGGAGGGCCAAAACGACGGTTCTAATAATTACCAAGGGTTGCAAGGAATTCAACGCTGTACGTCCCACTAACAAGGACAATCTCCTGGTCCACTTGGTAAAGAATGAACCGTGTTTTTGGGCCTACCCAAAAATTCATAGGCATACCGGCATTTCCAAAATAGGGTCACCCGGGCATAATCTGGCTATCCCTTAGTAAAAAATATTTTTTTAAATGCTAATCTACCCTTTGACTAATTTTATGATTAGCACTAATAATTTAGTTAAATTAATTATAAACCAAAATCAGATTTTGGGTTTTGGAGAGAGAGAGATTTTTTGGGTTTTGGAGGGAGAAGAAGGAAAAAAAAACCTAGGTTTTTTTTGGGTGAGATTTGTGATTTTTGTGTTCAATATGAGTGAATCAAGTGAAGATTTGGACGAGAATCTTCCTTTGGATAACCCTTTCATATTACTTCCTCGCAACAACAACAACAACAATCGTTTAATGGTCGATTCTCCACCTCTTGGAGGAGCTTATTTTGAAGATGAAGTGGGATTTTATGAGCCAAATCCGGAAGATGAGCCGATTTATGATGAACCCAATCCTTCTAATAGACAGGTATACTTATAAATGTTGTTGATACTCGTTTCTATAGCTTGAATCCATGAAAAGATGAGATTTTTATGCGTATTTTGCGTGCCCAGATTAAGTTTCGGCCTACAAAAGTTCAAATAAATAAAAGCCGAAACTTGTCTTGAAGAACAGTTCGTCTTAGACGTTCCACATATTTTCTGGGCCGAAACAACCTGCAAGTGTGTCAGAAGGAATTAGTTTCGGCCCATAATTTAATTTTCAATTATGAGCCGAAATCTGGAGAAAAAAGTTTGAAAAAACTGGTTCCTACAGAGACGGTTTCGGCTCAAAACTCTTTGGGAAAGTTGTAAGCCGAAAGTGTTCAGAGACGGTTTCGGCAGACACTGGTTTTTCTCGTTCTGAGCCGAGAGTATTTCGGCTTGTAGTTTTTGTTTATCGTGTTAGCCGAAACTATTATTCTAACTTTGTTTTTGTATTAGATTGTAGTCGCAAATCAAGAGCTTGTTCACCCTATTCACGAAGATTGTAGAGAACATTATTTGAAGGGGTTGCAATTGGTAGGTAACCTTTAACTATATTTTCTTACTCTATTGCCTCAAGAATAATCTCTAACTATATTTTTCCAAATGTAGACATGGTCTTCGAGGAAAGAAGTCATAGCATGGGCTGAGGAACACGCCAGGATTCTAATGTGCCCACTTGTGATTGGTAGACGAAGCAAGGCAACCTGTGTGGAGATGGTTTGTGAGAGAAGTGGGGCGGATTTGAGTCATTGGAAAAAGGGTACAGTGTATAAGAGGATTTCCTCCCGTAAGCCTTCTAAGTCTAAATCACAGAAGATAGAATGCCCTTTCAAGCTAGTTTTCAACTTCTTGAAGTCTTCCGCTTGTTGGGTCATGAACGATTCTATGGATTGTCGTCATAATCATGCACGTCCATATGATCTTCACGGACACAAAAAGGTTGGAAGGCTTAAACCACATGAGAAAATACAAGTGAAACTATTGTCACAAGCAAGAGTTGGAGTACGTCAAATTCTGATCAAGTTGAAGTTGGACGATCCAAACAACAAGTCAACACGGCAAACCATCTACAACGCGAGGATGCAAATGAAGATTAGTGATACACAAGGTAGGAGTGTGATGCAACAATTGTGTTTTTTGGCAAGGACGAATGGTTACACCACGGTTTTTAAATTGGATGAGTTCAAACAAGTCACTCATCTCCTAATTGCCAATCCGGATTGTCTCCGATTGGCTTTGTGCTTTCCACAAGTTCTTATTATGGACTGTACTTACAAAACTAATAAGTACAAGATGCCATTGTTGAACGTTGTTGGGCATACATCGACGAAGTCACCCTTCACCGTTGCATTTGTTTTTATGAGAGACGAGACGAAGGAAAGTTACCAATGGGCATTACAAAAATTGAAAGCTCTATATCACGTGGAAGACCTTCCAAAGATCATGGTAACCGACAATGAGGGTGCATTGATGTGGGCTATAGAAGATGTTTTTCCCGACGTCGTCAACTTTCTTTGTACATTTCACATAGCTAAGAATGTTGAGAAGAAATGCCATCCAATCATTCAACCGTTCAAGTTGATTAGTGAACTAGCCAAGATCGCGAAGTTGCCGGTTGAAGTGCGTGATGACAAGAAACAAGAGTTCCTTGATGATTATAAGGAGAAGCAAAAGAAGTATGCATTATTCTCAATTCATTGGGATGAATTGGTATGGTCCAAAATCTTGGCTATTTACAACCGCAATTACCAACGTTTGGTTGACGAGTGGGGACCTTCCAAGTACCCGGATATCATGCCCTATTTGGATAAAGTCTTGAAGCACCGGGAAAAATTCGTGTATTGCTTTACAATGCGGCATAAACACTTCGACAACAAAGCCACAAGTATGTGTGAGTCGGCTCACCACCGGTTTAAGGTAAATCTTTTTGGATGCCTTGATTCATTTGTCACCGTGTTTGAGGCTATGCACCAATATCATAGATGTGATATTATAAACATCAATACGAAAAGAACATGAAGAAACTAACTCAATCCATATATCTTGATACGAGAAAATCCTTGATTAGATGGTAGTGTTGTTCGTACTTGAAGTGTTTAACTTTCCATTGGTGCCATTCCTTCAAAGTCCTAGCCACATTTTTCTCTTCAGTCTCATCCTGAATTTGACCTCGGATGAGTCTCCCCAAGTGCATAAATTCGTGAACTTTTTTGTGTATTTTGCTCCATCGCGCCGACAATGCATTCACATCTCGCACCACTTTTTGGGGAGTTTTTTCGTTGAAGCCTCGTTGGACATAAAACCACAAGCTTGACCAATTCACTCCATAACGAAGGCGTTTGATTTCATTCGGAGTTGGATATAACAACATAAGATATCTACAAAGACAATTATCTTCACCCCACGTAAATTTAGGAAGAAGTAGAACCGGTAGAAGTTTTGCATCGCTTGACAATTGGGTTACCATAGTGTCTAGGAGGACTAGGATACCATCTCTTAAATGGAGGAGGAGTGAATAGAGGAGGAGATGTAGATGAAGGTTTTTCGTAGTAGTAGTTATCAATTATCTCCTTTGTTATGTTCCTTTTTTTTTTGAGGAGAAGAAGAAGATGAAGGAGTTTGAGACATTTTTTGGGGTAGAGTAGAGATGATTTGGTTCAAATTGAGTTTGAATTATATAGACAAGAAGCCCCAACGGCTATTTTTTTGAAAATGCAACCGTTACAACTTTACAGATACAGTTTCGGCTCATCATGAATTACAACTTCATAAGCCGAAACGGTTTCGGCTTATACGGTTATTTTTCGCGTAAGCCGAAACTCTATCTGTAAAGCCAAATACATTCTACATCTGATCAAACATCCACAACGTTAGGTTTAAACATTCAAACAGTACACATCCAAATGATAGAATTCGAGGAACAACTTCAACTAACAAAATAACAATTCAACGATAGAATTCGTTCACCATCATAGGATGTTTAAGTCTAACCATAACATAAAAGAAGAACACTACCCAAACACATAATAAAACTCAACCAGTGTGGAAAGTTGAGTGAGTTTGTCTGTTGCGGATTAGTTCCCAGCTCGGTCCGCCATTGGTCTCAACAAGTGGACGGAGACGTGCAACTTCAGCACAAAGTGTACAACCACAAGGTGAAATATCCACAACCTCGCCAACCCTCTTTCTTTTAAGATTACGAGGTACACCTGCTTGCCATTCATCATGATCGACAAACCTTTCGACTTGGGGAGGAAGAAAATCCCGATAACCCTTACGCAGGCCAGGAACATAATCCCCACGCAAGCGTCGTGGTCGTGGAAGAGGAGGATCAATGTGTTCATCCATTTGACGACGTGTTTCAATTACGCGTGGATCATCCTCGCGAATTGGTGGTGGGTTTTCATGATAAATCTCTGAGGCAAATGGAATTGATGGATACCTCTGAATTGGCGGATCAATGAGTTCATTCCTTTCACGGCTTGGCTCAAGCACAAGCAGATCATCCTCGCGAATTGTTGGTGGGGGAGGTCGATCAATGAGTTCATTCATTTGACGCCGTGTCTCAATCACAAGTGGATGATCAAGGCGCATTGGTAGTGGGGGAGGTTGATACACCACAAGTGCAAGGGAATCACTGTTCAAATATCAAATACAAGTAAGACAGGATCAGTTTCGGCTCATACGACAATAAAAATAACACAGCCGAAACTGCTCTACAGAAATAAACTGCTGTCGGCTAAAAAAAATGGTAAATGTCAGGGCCGAAACTTATCCACACACGTGGATTTCGTACCAATAAAGTAAACAAGTTTCGGCTCTCCAAAGGGGAAAATGTCAGGGCCGAAACTTATCCATACACGTGGATTTCATACCAATAAAGTAAACAAGTTTCGGCTCTCCAAAGGGGAAAATGTCAGGGCCCAAACTTATCCATACACGTGGATTTCGTACCAATAAAGTAGACAAGTTTCGGCTCTCAAATGGGGAAAATGTCAGAGCCGAAACTTATCCACACACGTAGATGGATTTCGTACCAATAAAGTAGACAAATTTCGGCTCTCAAATGGGGAAAATGTCAGAGCCGAAACTTATCCACACACTTGGATTTCGTACCAATAAAGTAAACAAGTTTCGGTTCTCAAATGGGGAAAATGTCAGAGCCGAAACTTATCCACACACGTGGATCTCGTACCAATAAAGTAAACAAGTTTCGGCTAACAAAAAAGGACAAATGTCAGAGCCGAAATAGTCTCGGCTCTCAAAGTTGGAGGATCATTTGAGCCGAAATGTTCTTGTCTGCAACTAATAATGGAGGATTATAGTGTTTCGGCTCAATTTTGTTTAACACATTGCTGGGCCGAAAATGTTTTTGGGCACGTAAAAGATGCATAAAAATCTTGTCTTTAACCTTGTATATCATTCAAACACACAAATAAGTTGATGGGTATCTGTATAATACCTTCCTTGACACCTTCCAAGTTGTTCTTGTTGCGATTGGACTTCGTTCGGGGGGGTTGATTCTTCCGGTTGAGCTCCAAGGTTTTCAACAACTTCAATTTGGGGATTGCTAAGAACACTTTCCATTTCTAAGGTTTTGATTAAGTGATGATTCGATTGTTGCAACTAGGTTTGATTACTACTAGTGATGATTCGATTCGTTTTAATTCGATTTTAAAGTTTAGTTTTTTTTTTTTTTTTTAGGGAGTGAGTGAGTGAGGAGTAGTAGAGGAGAAGATGAGGAGAGAGAGTGAAAAATTTAAAATGAAAACTAATCTAAGATTATCAATATATTAAGATTCTAATTACTCTAGGAATATTTAGGTAATCTCACACTTTTTAAGGGCAACCTAGACTTTTCTCGCTATTTTGTTTTATGCCGGGATGCTTATGAATTTTTGAGTAGGCCCAAAAACACGGTTCTAAAGAATGAACCCATGTCCTTGCAAGATACCATTTGTACCCTTAGAAGTTTTGTCTTAACTAACTGCCCCCACAGAATTATATCCATCAGTCATTTTTGTACCATTATTCTGTAGCAATAAAGACAAAAGAAGAAGTAAAAACAGCCTCGGCCACGTGACATCCTTCAAAAGCGGAAACATGCTGTCAGTCTTGGTCACCTTAGTCCACCAACAGAGAGAACCATCAGAGATTTCGAACGAAAGAAGCTTCAACCCCTTCGCATAAGGATTTACGGTCTTCGTGCTGGTGAAATGGACGGGTTTAGTAGCTAAGCAACCCCGAAATCCGATGTAGATTAAACTTAAATTGAACAAGCCAGTGAAGCAGATTCCCTTTGAATTGAAGCAATCTTCAAACTACTGTGTGGATGTTCAAACAGGTTGATTAGTATTGTTGTTGAGGCAGACGATTTCAGGTGAGAAGTAATTACAAAAACCGTCGGTAAGTTTCTCTGATTGCATGGGTACACATCGCTATTAGACTCTGGGCATCCAACTCATAACCAATTGGCAATGAGTGGAGTGGCCCATAAGATTATTAACCGAAGGATCTTAGATTATTCATACAATGTGGGACCAATAATCTCAACACGCTCCCTTACGTGTAGCCTTGTTGGGTCTAACACGTGGACATATAATTAGGTGGCGCGGATTAGAGGTGCGGTCATTTTAGACTCGTCACAAATAGCCTGCTCTGATACCATATTAGACTCTGGGCATCCAACTCATAACCAATTGGCAATGAGTGGAGTGGCCCATAAGATTATTAATCGCAGGATCTTAGATTGCCGATACAATGTGGGACCAATAATCTCAACAATCGCCACCACAAACTCATATACCGACGTTCTCCTAATTGAATGAAATATCTAAAATTTGCTTATATGGACCTGGCCGCTCGCAGCCAGGTCCTACGGGACGGTTAAAGTTGCAACTTATTTTAAAAGACGGCATTATACGTCATTTTTTATGGACATAAATACCCATTTTACATCGACGGTTTTCTCTAGACATGGATGAAACTTCAACTTCATCTCCTTCTTGACCGACATCTCCAACATCCACAGAATCCCTAAATCCACCATCTCCACCACCACAAAAAACCAAACATCAACGACACCATATCCACCACCAACATCTCCTCTTCCACAACAATAAACACCAGCATAATCGAAACCACCACCACAAACACAAACAACCTAATCGATAGACACTCCCAATACAGTAAAAGAATATCATCTCCTCTTCTCCCATTTCTCTGTCAACAACATCAACAACCCTCTCCCTCTCTATCTGGCTCTATCACTAGTCGGTAAGGTTTCTTCTCCATCTCTTATAGATCCAATTTTTCTTCAATAAGTAAAGGGTTTTCTTAAGTTTTAGAATTCTTCGTAAAGATGCTATCTTTTTCTTCTTTGATTGTCTATTTTATCTGATTAACTAGACTTGATTACATTCATGGGTCTATGATTAGTTATAATACCCCAAACCAGACTTCAGTCTTTCATTAGCTGTTGCATCTATATGTTCTGTTAGCAATTTTGTGTATATGAGAAAATTAAGACCTTTTTTGTCACAATTGTGCAGTTTACACCAGATTGCCCTCATTATTATCAACATCCATTCAATTTCTTTGCCTGGTTTGGAGATTTGATTTTTGATTTTGTCTTAGGGTTTCTGAATTAGTAGCAAATAATGTGTTTTTAAGAAAATGGGTTTTGCTCTAGGGATTTCTGAATTAGTTTGAGGAGTTTAATCAAATTCGACTAATAAAAATTTGTTGTTATGTGTATATTTTTAGCATTTGTAACCTAGTATAAGTGGTAGTAATTTTTATGTACCCCAGTACAACTGGTGTTTGGATCATTATTTTTGGTTGGGTTTGGAAAAAGTGATGATACATAAGTGTTACTGCGAATTGTACCCCGGTATAATTGGTGTTACTGTGAATTGTACCCCGGTATAATTGGCGTTACTGTGAATTGTACCCCGGTATAACTAGTGTTATTGTTTATGTATCCCGGTCAATTGGTTTTGGAATAGTATTTTTGTTTGAATTTGGAAAATTGATGATACATTGGTGTTACTGCTTATTGTACCCCAGTACAACTTGTGTTACTACTAAAATTATACCCCGGTACAGCTGG
>JAJJMA010230056.1:0-15943 GCA_023529015.1 Papaver nudicaule
GAATGATGTTACTCGCAGAAGAGATGGCTGAAGAAGAAGATCCAGGAAGAGACCAGATTCAGCACACCCCTATCGAACAGACAGGAAACTCGGTGTCAGTTTACACGGCAACCTCGTCAGAAGAATCAGAAAATGAAATGGGACCAATCATCAACAACGAAGTTAACAACGGAGCCGAAGGAATGAATGAACCTCCTTTAGCGGCGCAGCTGGAAGCCTTACTCCAGGACCAGAGAGAGCAGGACGAGGTTCTACACGCCTTGACTCAGGAAAATCAAGCATTGCGGGACAGAGCCGAAGCCAGAGAGCGACAATCGCGAGCCCGAAGCTATCAAACCAGAGGAGAGGATGAGGTAAACTCAGAAGCGCCACGAAGTTATTCTTCACTAAGAAATAAGATTCGGGCACCACCACCCGTATGCATACCAGGAGGGTATCAAGGGAGAATCAACTTACCACAGAAGGGGGTTCACAACATCCCAAGTCATTCTGTCTCACACGGAAGACCGCGCTAATCTCAAAGCCACGGGATGCAATCTGAACAGCGGGGAGAGATGATAGCCACGCCACAAATAGGAGAAGTGGTCACTCAACTGAAGGTCGTCATGGACCAATTGGCGGACTTGAAGTCTAAGCAAGGAGGATACAAGCTGGAGGAAGCCAAATAGGAAGCCAGGACAACACCGCTATCGGTCAGACTTAAGCGAAGTAAAACATCATCGAAGTGCCCATTGCCGAATTTAACTTGTTACGACGGAACTACTGACCCGGCAGCACACCTATAGTACTATCTTCGGGTGTTGGCCTACTGGGATACCAATGACGTAGTGTTGTGCCGGTATTTTCCATCCAGCCTTACCGGCATAGCATTGGTGTGGTTTGACAACCTCAAACCAAACTCAATTGACTCCTTCGAGGAGTTATTTGATATCTTTGTGGAGACGTACATGTATAACAAGGCTACTAAGGCGGGGTTAGATAGGCTATTTGCATTAGCCATAGGGCCTCGAGAAACACTCCAAGCGTACACGGAGAGGTGGCAGAAGGTGTGCCGGGCTATAGGAAAGATCAACCCATAGATCAGCATCAATTGTTACAAGTTCGGGCTGGATATAACGTCTTCAATCTTCGTGGAACTACATGCTCATACACCGACAACTGAGGGAGAAGTGCGTGTAATTCAAGACAAGTACATCAGGTTGGATGACATCCAGAGAGATAACCCTCGAGCGCAAGACCCACACAAAGAACGAACTCGGTATAAGCTGTACCAGAGACTGAGAAGCGCTCAGCGGAGAGAGACGTCACATCCGGATTCGAAAAGAAACCCAGGTATAAAGACAGGAAGCCGGGGGACAAAGGAACAAGGGACTACTCAGATATAGTCTATTCCAACTTGACTCTATCGCTCTCAGAGATTTTGAAGAAGGAAGGAGGACGACAGAACTTTCCATACCCATCTACCCGAGGCAAGCAGAGGGATGAGACCAAGAACCACAAAGACTACTGCGAATATCATCAGACTCGAGGGCACGATACCGACGCATGCAAACACTTGAAGAACACGATCCAAAGGTATATCAACCAAGGAGACTTCGGGCAGTATATCCAGTTACCTAGGCAGGTGGCAGCAACAACCAGCGCAGCGACACAGGAAAAGACGGTACGGCTCCCCGAAGGATACAAATCACTCAATATGATCACGTTCCAGCAAAAGAGCGAACCTTCGCTACCAGGAGACATATGTAATAGCTTGAGAATAAGAAGGAGAACCTCGGAGCACGAGGTATACAAATTAAACGGGAGATTAACCGACGAATGGGAGGAGTGGATGGCGACTCCACTTACGTTTTCTACCAAGGACATCAACCAGGATGTCGAAATGCATAATGATCCCTTGGTGGTTACTCTACCAATGCACGGGTGGAACGTTTCTAAGATACTAATAGATGGAGGAAGTTCGCTCAACGTACTCTTCTATGAACCTTATCTTCGGATGGGGTTGAAGGACGGCCAGATGGACGCATCTACATGTACGTGATTCAATGGATCCACATCGAAACCGAAGGGAGAGATAGTTTTGCGGTAGATGCAGGACCTATGAAGACTATGGCGAGGTTCAGCATCGTCGATTCACCCTCGCCCTACAACGCCATCATGGGGAGACTTTGGGTACACCGCCTGAGGGGAACAACGTCAACATACCACCAACACCTAAGATTTCCAACACCATACGGGGAAATGGAGATCAAAGGAGACCATCAAGATGTGCGAAGATGTGACGCAGCCAAAGCTAAACATCACAACGAAGTCCAAGAAGCACTTGAGAAGAATAAAGTAAAGCGAAAGAAAGAAGAGAAAGAAAAGAGATACGAAGAATACAACGAGCAAGTCAAGGCGGCCAAAGCAGCATCATTACTCCCAGCAGTGATGGTGGCGTCAACATCGACTGGGGACAAATAACAATTACCGAAAGTTACTCCCATTAGACCTCCGAAGCAACTATTCTCATCCATCGAGCCAACGAAGAAAATCAACATCGGAACTGAAGAACGACCACGAGAGGTGGGTGTAGGAACGCTGTTGGAGGGAACTATGGAAGTAAAACTGAAAGAGATATTGAAGGAGTACTTGGATATATTTGCGTGGAAAATGAAGAACATGTCAGGGATAGATCCGTCAGTGGTGGCCCATAACCTTCGGATAAATCCGGACACGCCGCCATTCAAGTAAAGAATAAGGAAGGTGGCCCATATATATCACGAAGCAGTGGAAAAGGAGCTCCAAAAGATGATGGATACTGGATTCATCAGAGAAGTAATATACCCAACTTGGGTATCAAACATGGTAATAGTACCAAAGAAGAACGGAGGCGTCAGAATCTGCATCGACTTCAGCAATTTCAACAAAGATTGCCCGAGGGATAGCTATCCTTTGCCAAGCATTGACTAACTGGTCGACGCGACTTCTGGCCACGAACTACTGTCGTTTATGGATGGATACTCGGGGTACAATCAAATAGCCCTGGCCGAAGAAAATCAAGAACATACAACCTTTTTACTCTGAAGGGTTTATATTGCTAAACAAGAATGCCCTTCAGACTGAGAAATGCAGGAGCCGCATATCAAAGACTGGTGGACAAAATATTCGAACAGTGGATTGGAAAAAACTTGGAGGTCTACGTTGATGATATGCTCGTCAAGAGTCTAAAATCACAAGATCATTTGGCCGATCTCGGAGAAATATTCGAAGCCATGAGGAGTTGCAAGATGAAGGTAAATCCGGAGAAATGCACCTTTGGGGTGACCTCCGGAAAATTCTTAGGTTACTTGGTCACCAAAAAAGGAATCAAGGTGGATCCGGAGAAAGTCAGAGCTGTGGTGGATATGCCGTCACCAAGGAATCTTAAGGACGTTCAAAGGCTGAGCGGAAGACTGACAGCGCTGGGAAGATTCATAGCAAGATCATCGGATAGATGCAAGGATTTCTTCTCCCTACTAAGGAAAGATTGCAGGTTCGCGTGGACTGAAGATTGCCAGCGGGCTTTCGAAAAGGTTAAAGAGCACCTAGCAACCCTACCGACGTTACAAAGGCCAGAAAAAGACGATGTATTAACTTTATACTTGGCGGCAACCAGCTGCGCAATCAGCGCGGTCCTAGTTCGGACAAACGAGATACCCATTTATTACATCAGCAAAACTCTGTACCAAGCTGAAAGAAACTACACGAAGATGGAGCAGATCATCCTAGCACTCGTGTTTGCAATATAAAAGATGCGAACCTATTTCAACGCACATACGGTAAGAGTACTAACAAAGGCACCAATCGGCCAAGTCCTCCAAAACTCATAAAGAGTAGGACGTATAGCCAAGTGGAATGCACAGGTAACGCAGTTCAAAATCATATTCGAACCTCGAACGACGGAGAAATCACAGGTGTTAGAAGACTTCTTGGCGGACTTACCCCTCAAAGACGAAAAAGAAATAGATGATATACCAGGAGTCGAGGAAGACAAAGAAGATCCTGATGATCTGCTGGAGCCAGTCAACTCTCGAAGATGGGAAGTTTTCGTGGACGGGTCCTCCAACAAAGAAGGCGCAGGGATAGGAATCGTGATAACCACGCCAACAGGAGATAAGATCCTACATGCATTCGGGTTAGAATTTGAAGAGTACACAAAAAACATCGTTGAGTACGAAGCAGTGATCCACGCACTACGGATTATAATCGAGTTAGGCAATCTGAACGTCAGAATCACAAGCGACTCACAACTCGTCATCAGGCAAATCGAACTCAAATACCAAACTCTGTATTTATGCCTCACCGCATACTTGAAGCTAGCACAAGAGCTCACAGCGAAAATTGAAAAGGTAACCTACAAGCACGTAACAAGGAAAGACAATAAACATGCAGACGCGTTGGCATATATATCATCTATGCTACAGGATCCTAGTGTCACATCCATCAAGGTGGGAAGAGTGTATGAACCATCGGTGAATACTGAACCCACGGGAGAAGAAGCCATGGACGTGGAAGGAGTATCCAGCCCACCAAACACGGAGGGCAACGACATAGAGGACGACTGGAGAGTACCCCTTCACCAATACTTAAGCAATGAAACATTGCCCGAAGATCCCAAGTACGCTAAGAAGATCATCTCAAGGGAGGCAAGATATCACCTCCGGGAAAGAATCCTCTACAAATCTACGTTCCTATGACCATTGCTCAGATGCATCACGAAAGAAGAAGGGTTACACATTTTGAAAGACATACATTATGGAGACGCGGGCAACCACAGCGGCATGAGATCCCTGGCGCAGAAAGCCCGACTACAAGGATATTACTGGCCAAGCATGAACATAGATTCATTGGAGATGGCGAGACGATGTTTTGCTTGCCAGCAGTTTGCAAGAAAATTCAGAGCACCAGCAACGGAGCTGAACGCGGTATTGAACCCCTGGCCATTCGCGAAGTGGGGAGTCGACATAGTGGGTCCATTCGTAGCAGGGTCCGGCAATCGAAGGTTCCTAATAGCCGCCACCGACTACTTCACCAAGTGGGTGGAGGCTGCACCCCTCGCTCACATCAGAGATCGAGACGTATTCAAGTTTCTATTTGAACACATCATTTGCAGGTTCGGGATCCTTGCGGCCATTGTATCAGACAACGGAGCTCAACTTAGCGGAAAGAACATCGACATGTTGCTCGACACCTATAAAATCCAGAATATCAATTCAACACCGACGTACCCATAAATCAACGGTCAAGCAGAGTCCACAAACAAAACCATAGCTCTGATCTTAAAGAAGAAACTCAACAATTACAAAAGAAAATGGTGTGAGCAATTACACAATGTGTTATGGGTGTACCGAACAACTCGAAAAGAAGCTACGGGAGAAATACCTTTCATGTTAACCTACGGGACCGAAGCTGTAATTCCTACTGAAGTTATCATCCCAACGACGAAGACCGAAGCCTGGGAGAAGAATCTAACCACGGATCTAATCTATCTAGAAGGACGAAGGGAAACTGTACTCCAGAGAATGGAGAACTATCAACGAAGGATCGCCAAGGAGTACAACAAAAAGCTAATTCTTCGAAACTTTACGGTGGGAGAATTCGTAATGAGGCAGATACCACCATACCAAAAGAAGACTGAATGGGGCAAACTAGCCCCCGTATGGGAAGGACCATATGTCATTGAAGATATTGCAGGGAAGGGATCGTATTATCTTAGAAACATGCAGGGAGATACTTTGCAACACCCATGGAATGCACGATACATTAAGAAGTACTACCCCTAAGGGAAAGAAGGAGCAGGAGTTACTAATCCGAAGTTCTACCACCTATCTTGTGTTACTTTTCCACGAAGGACGTTACGACGCAGTATATCAATAAATTGTTTTTTCTCGAAAAGTGACAAGTTTCAAAGTAACAACGATGTAAGCGCAACCGAAGAATATCCAGCAGCCTAAGCGCAACAGAAAAATTGCCATGACAGGAGCATACCTGCTGATCACAGGTTATCTCTAGGATCCTCATTAATATGTATGAGGCGAAAAGTAAGAATCCCAATGATAGAGATACTCGAACGTTGCCTCTAGCGGGAAAGTTTTTTTCCCGGGTTAATGTCCTAAATTATACCCAAGAAGGTTGAAATGCCTGAAATAGTAGACACTAAGAAGAAGATCTCATGATCAACAATATTACCATTCAGATACATCATGTTACAAAAAGTTACAACAACAAAATAAAAAGAAGAAAACAAGTTCTCGGGGCAAGAAATGGCCAGGAATTCACCCAACAGGTCAAAATACAGGTGGAAGCAGGGAATTCCGAATAATTTCTTCCATAAGAAATGACGACTACGGGACATCCATTCTCGAGAAAGCGATACCAGGGAAATGGCACTCGACCTCGGCAAAAGCTTCATTAACAGTTATCGCAGCAGAACGGGCATAGGTAAGACTCAACCCTTCAGTTTGGTTAGCAACAGCAGCGACTACCCTCGCATCAAAATCACGAAGTTGAGTTCTCAAAAGAGCATTTTCGGCGGCAGTAGCCTCTTCTCGAGCCCTCGATTCATCGGCGATACGTCTATACTCATCCATCAACAACGTAACGACGTTAAATTCAGACCGCAACTCTTACACTCGATCATCAAAGACGACTACTTGTGAATCCAAAAGGGGATCAGGGTCTTTCAAGAAAAGCGAAGACCAGTCCACGGGCTTCACGACAGCAAAAGACAAGGGGGACACTTGGTTAGCAGATCTCACCACCGACTCAAGGAGACCAGACGAAGAAGGAATGCAAGCCTCGGCAGAACAGGACAAAAGCTCAGCAGCACCTTTCAGGTTCACTTGTGTTTCATTAGCAGAAGAAAACTCAGGGTATTGGCTATCATGCACATCAGCGTCATCAGTAATATCCACAACCATAGAAGCTTGAGCAGCGGGGACTACAGGGGCAAGCAAGCAACTCTGACCAACGGCACCATCATCACTATGGTGACCCGAGGAAACATCTTCGGAGTTATCCTCGACACCCGCACTCACCTGGAAGCAAAAGACTCTTCGGGCGCACCAACTCCGCTAGCAATTTTCATCTCATACTTCTTTTTCTTTCTAGTAACCGGCTAATAATCACAAAACCATTTATCAAAGGCATGGGCAAAGGGGGACAACTACATATACACAAAGACAAATATCGATTACCCATACCTTTGACAACAAAGTAACACCGATTGATTTGTTACTAACATCTTTTGCTAGCTCAGCACCAACTTTCCTTTTTTGAGTACAGGTACTGTCACTCATGCTAGGTGAAGGAGCGCTGGCTCTCAAAGACTGAGCATACAGAAGAAAACCGCCCATTAGAAAAAGGTATGAGAACAGAAGACAGAAGACAAAAATAGAAATACGTACCCGCGAAGGAGTCGGATTAAAGCGTCAGGCGATAAAAGTTCGATAGCGAGGAGGAAGATCTTTCATCAAACGAGGAATGAAAATGCCAGGCTGAGACCGAGATTTCCTGAAACCAGTAACACACGGACCAGTAATACGAAAAGGAGTACGCATCCACCGATGGTCGCGACTTAGACGAAGCCTCTGATCATCAGGAAAAGGAAGACTAACTTTCCCAAGAATAACAGACAAATCGGGGTCATCGCAGTCACCCAGAAAAAGAGGAACCTTGTCGCGTATTTGCTTAGCAGAAGGGGCAAATCGACGAGGACCAATAGACCAAGGCACCACATTAGAAGACTGTGCACATAAGCGACGTGAACCGCGAAGGACAGGAGCACACCCCAGGAAAGCAGTATCTCATCACGGGATGATGAAATCCAAGGGAGGAGATTGAAGGATCACCACCCTAGGATACTAGGATAAAAGAGGCACGCTAAGGAGCAGTCACACCGCATTAAATGTTGTAGACAGCATGACAGAAATCGTCTGTCGAGTGGGGATTGGTCCAACCAACGGTGGAGAGCAGAAACCTAGACCAATAAAGAGCCGACAGCGCAAGGATACAGCAAGGATCCTCCACATAGTAGTACGATGAGCCAGGATTTGATGATAAGGGCGGTTACCGAAGATTGATGATCAAACCAAGGAGCATCAAGAGAACGAAGCAACCAAGGATAGCAAAGAGCGAAGCCCACTGAGTACTATAAATACCCCCTCTCTTCAGCAGCAATGGGGGTCGCTTTGCGAAGGATAGCTAGGAGTGAGAATTAATCCTTGGGTTAATACTCTCAAGATTTCATATGACCTCTATCCATAACAAATTGAAGTGACTTATAGTATAAACCAGAGAAAACTTTATTGATTTTGTATAATAGAACAACAGATTTTACCCCCGAGGACGTAAGCACACAGTTGTAAAACCTCGTTAATTGTTGTGTTGATCATCATTGCAGTCATATTTATTGTAGTTAATTTCATTTGACGATCATCTCCAAGGTGATCCCACGATTGTGGTCGGTAGCCAACTTGGTTCATAATAACTAACGATAATACGTTCAAACCCTTGAACAATATCCCTGGTTGTTAACGAACAGAGGCCACCAACGACCTAAGTAATCGATCCTTTAACAATATTTATTTGTAGTATGATATGGGAAAATTAGTATCAACAACCTGAGTTCAACCATCTTTGAGAAAATCTTCTGGGACCGAGAGATTGATCTTCCACTGTGGTCGCCTAATGTTTTGGCCTGAAAAACAATGTACTGCAAATGAGTACTTTCGTAGTGCTCGAGATCAAAATCGAACAAGACTAGCCTAAACCAAGTCAATGGACATTCAAGTCTTGCTTCGGTCACAGAGAGGATAGAGGTTGATCTAGGGAGGGAAACAATGAAAGAAAATTGAGATCAGGTTGAGGATGTATTCAGGGTGTGAAATTTCAAGACCTCCGTCGTATGTATGACTGGAAATCTCAAGGCTAGAAGTGTGTTGAATACTCAGGAATGTTTGCTCTGAGGTTCTGGTATTTTCAAAGTGTTCTGCCCTGGAAGATAGAGGAAGCCTCTATTTATAGTGTTGAACTCACCCTGATCTCTCGACAGAGAAGGTGGAAGTTGTGGAAGAGGGGAGGAGTGGAGATCATGAGTTCGTTCTGTAACTGCTAGAGTCGTGTAGATCATGTCCACTCAGCACCATCTTTCGTAATTGTCCATCATCTCCATCAATTTCTTTCTAACTGTCGTAGACCGCCAGACCAATACCCCTAAAGTTATTCCCCCATGTGTGATGTTTTTATATCTAGTGTGGAATGCAGATTTTGTGTAATCACGCTATGCTAGGCCATAATAATATTGTGCAACCATAAGTGTGGCATTATAGCATTTCTAGAATTGTTGGTACTAGTTTCGTAACTTGGTGGTCTAGTTAGTGCTGGCCTAGTTAGAAGTTGGCCTAATTAACACAATGGTGGAGCCATAAGATTTGTGTTCTTCCCCGTGGTGCTGGCACCACGAATTTCCATGTAATGGCATTGTGGAGACCATGGGATTTCACCACGCCAGGAAAGGCTGGCTTGATCACGCAGTATGTGTGGCGCCAGAAATATATCTGGCAAGAGAGGGAGAATGTGACGCCAAAAATATATAGAGAGAGTGTGTGGCGCTGGAGAGTGCGGTGCCATAGAGGGAGTGGACAGTGGCGCGCAAGAAGTTTGGCTGGCGCTAGATTTTGTATATCATCTGACATCAGCATTCTTAATGTTTATGAAAATGCTAAAGCTTGTGGCGCCACAAAATGTGCCATGCATTAGTATTATCAACTCGTATATAAATTGGCGGACTTGAATTAATTATATTAATTCAAATATAAACCATTGCTAACTCTAATCATTTAATAATTCTAGAGGGTTTGGCGACAAACACGGCCAATGCCAAGGGTGAAACCAGCCATAAGCAAAATGACTATTTTACCCTTCTATAAGTGGCGTTCGTGTTTAGACCGTAGTATGTTCAGGACGTAATGTGTTTAGGCCGTAGTATGTTTAGACCATGACATGATATTGCAAAAATTCCAGATTGTTATAGTTCTGGGTTAATTTAATATTCTCCGAGATATCAGAATTCAGAATTTTAGTGTAGATATGTAGCGTCTGATTTTGACCAAGATTAAGCGAGGGCCTGAGGTATTTAAATGTTGAGGAGGAAACCCAACAGGGTGTGTCTCCATTTTGAACAAGATTAGGTGAGGGCCTAAGGTCTTTAAATATTGAGGAGGAAACCCAACAAGGTGTGTCTCCACTATGACCAAGATTAGGCGAGGGCCTGAGGTCTTTAAATATTGAGGAGGAAACCCGAGAGGTTGTGTTTCCATCAATTCTCCCCCATGGTACCAGTGAGCAATTTAGTTCTAATGTCGAGGAATTCGGTGCGATGTCGACATGAAGTAAATTGGTGGTTTTGTGTGTTGATGGAATAATTGGAATTGCTCTGCGTTATTATTCTCTCCGCTCAGGGAGCTATGAGAGAGAACCGTTGGGCGATTTTATTATCTCCGCTCAGGGAGCCATGAGAGAGAACTCGCTGGGAGCATGCTTAGCTTACAGAACAGGTTGTACTCTGAAATTATTTCAGGAGTTTATTTGAGTAGACAATCGCCTCTTGGTAAGGCATAACAGAAGGTCCTTTTACCATTTTATCCCTTCTTGATTTTTCACCATCTACAACGTCCTTTATTTATAGTGACCATTCAAGGTTCCTTATCTTAAAATTTAGTCAACCATGAATAGGGCTCAAACAAGCTCGTGAAATTAGAAAAATCATTAGTGGCTTAATTCCAAGTGTCTTACCATTTAAATTTGATCCACAAGTGGTAAGCGCGTGAAAAGTATGCCTTAAATTCAAATAAGGAATGTGAACCAAAGATATGGAATTGTTATATATGCACAAGGTTCGCGAACTCAAAGAGAATTTGAGTTCAGGAGGGTCTCGGCTCATAAGGTTCGCGGACTCAAAGTGCAATTGGAGTTCGGGAACTTTCATCCAAGTATGGTTTGCGAAGTAGTTCGCGAATCATTGTGCGTTATGAGTTCTCAGTCCACGGTATGGTTGCGAAGTGGATTGTGAGTTATTAAGCAGTTTGGAGTTCTAAATCTTCGTACACAAAAAAGACAAATACAATATTCTAAGATCCTAGAACAATATTTGTTTTAAGTCTTATATCAAACATGCAATAAGAACGAGTCTCTTATTTCCAGAAACAAGGTAGTCGCATTTACACTAATCTTAAAAATAAGATCCTTCTTTGATGATCGATCTAAAAGTTATTGACTATGTAATGATGTATATAATAAATAAGAATCCAAAAGAAATAATCCATGCTAACTCTTGATGATGAAGTGCATATCCAAGACTCACTTTAGTAGACTAAATCAAGTGTTGTGTTATTTTGGTATGTAAACCTTACAACTGACTTGAGATGCCAACCCTGGTGGTTTCAACCGAGCAGTGCTCTAACATATAGCGTGAATTCTTATTTAGGGTGCTTCAATATGACATAATGTTTTATGTTTTCTAAGGCTATTGTGTGGCTGGTATGAGGATTGTTATGATTGTTTTGTGATTGTTGTGACTGATGTCGCTCCTAAGGATATTTTTAAATCTATTGTTGGGACTTCAAGAGAGGTGTGAGAATACCAATGTACGAGTAGAAAATCTGCATAGGTATATAAAGTACCATATCCATCAGATCTACTCATACATACAGTTACTTTAAACAAGATTCAATGGTGCGAGGACCATAAGAACAATACCGAAGGTAAACATAATAACAGTAATCAAAGGTTAAATGCATAAAGACTTGTATTAATTTCTGTGTTGTAACTACATGGATTGCAATCCTAAGGAACCAGAGGAGATACAGACCTAATCCCACTCTTGCCGCTTAGGTTCTACAAAAAAGAATCCAACCCCTACAATGTTTTCCAAGCTCGCCTTATATAGGCCGAGCTTGGGTGGTTTACAGCTAATAGGACAAAGGACTCAATCGTGGAGGTGTCAGTCGTTGTCGAGTAAGGCGGTTTATTCGGTGGTGCTCCGAAGTTGACACTGGGGCTTCGGTCCTTCGATGCGGTCCGAATCCTTTTCTTCCGAGTCCTTACTTCGCTCGCGTTTGGTCTCCTTTCCTCTTTGGTTCAGTCCGAAGCTTCGCTGCCGATCCTCTCAGTGTGGTTAGGCTTCTTAGATGTGAGACACGTGTCCCGAGGGGTTTTACCCTCCACAGTTTGCCTCTTTTCTTGTCCAAAGATCGAGGAGGTTTGGAGAAGAAAACCCTTGGCGTTGCGCCTTCTTTGACACGTGTCCTATTTTCGGTTTCTAACTGACACACGTAACTTCAAGTACTTTTCAAAACCCTCACCTTTCTTTTACCTGTTACCTGTTGCATCGGTTCCCTCTTTTCCTATTTAAATTTGCTCTCTCACTTCTTCTTCCCTCTCTCCTTTCTTTGCTTTCTTTATTGTTTTCCGTGGTGCTTGAATCTCTTTCTGTATTCTTCCTTTTATATGGTAAGCCTTCGAAGTTTTTATCTCCGTCGTTTAGTTTGATCTTTATTTGCTATTCCTTTTTTGACTTTCCCTTTTGCTTCAGGCTTCTGTAAGTGCATCCGCTAGTGCTTCTGCAAGTGCTTCTCTCGTCAAGGTATTGCCTCATAAAATGGTAGATCCTCAGAGAATTGGTTGGGAAGAAAGGGCGCGTATTTATGGGTTTGATCAATCTCTTTTCTCTTGCCAAAGTTTGGGTAAGGGGATTCTATCCCCGGAGCTACTTTCTACTCACGAGTGCGGTAGTAGAAGGTTGATCGTTTCCGGCGAGCAACTCGGCGCCGGTCTTCCTATTCCCTTGTATAATCCGTCCAATCCTCTTTTTTATGCGATTTACTTCAAAATCAATCCTCCCTGTGGAGTGATGCAATTGAATGGAAACTCTATTCGGGTCATCAACGAATGGGTTGCTCGCTCGGAGGGTAGGTCGTATTATTATGAGAAGCTTCCCGAGGAACTCAAACACTCTCCCGATTATTGGTCCGCCGATAATTTCTTCAAGTATTATAAGGTGGAAAAATCTTTGCTTAAAGAGAAGGCTCCTTGGAGTGTGAGCTTAGGTAAAGTGGCTGATTCTTCTCATGCCCTCGGTGACGTAGATCTTTCGGGGTCCAAAACAAATACACTTCTTCGTTATTCGAGCGATGAGGTGTGGTTTTCCAAGCCTGTGCTCATCGAAGGACATGTCCTCTATGGTTATAAGGACAAAGAGGGGAGAGTGTAAGAAGTTTGAGGATGGGCATAATTTCCCTGTTGTTGATTTCTATAAAATTTACTTCTCCGAGGAGGAGCGTATCAAGTCTCAAGAAAGGATTGCTCAAGCCAAACTGAAGGTGAGGTGTGGTTGAATTTTCTTTGATTGTTCTTCTTTTTTGGATTATTTTTATCCATATGCTTTCTTGTCTTTCAGAAAGCGGAGCAAGCGAAGATGAAAAGCCAAAAAGTTTCAGACCGAAGCGATGATTCGAAGAAGAGAAAAAGATCTTCGAGGTCGGCGTCTGCTGGGAATGAAGGAATTGGTCAGGTGATAAACACTTCCTGCCTCAGCTATTCGATAGGTATGGATATCTGCCTCTGTTTAAAACCTGACAAATTGACTGCTCTTCAGCAGAGCGGCGTGCTGACCGTTAATGATAGCACTGCGAAGTTTACCATGTGTGACCCGAATCGGAAAAGGGGGGAAACTGTGGCTGCGAAGAGAAAAGGCTAGCCCTGTTACCGAAGCTGTCACCCAAAGCCTAACTGATCCGTCTACTGTGCTTGCAGAAGAGGTGGATAATGAAGAGACCGAGGATGAGAGGTCTCCAGTTTTTGGGAGATTGAGGAGAGGGGGTCTTAGTCATGGAGCAGCTGGGATGCCGAACTCCCGAATTTCGGCACCCTCGCAGGGACCTTCCTCTTCGTCTTTTTCTGTTGGTGATGCCTCCCGCCTTGGCCGACCAGATATGAATTTGGATGAATATGGAACCAATATTGGTTCTTCTCTGGCTTTTCCGACGTCAGCTGCTGCAGATACTCCTTCGGTTCCTAATGTCTTTGTTCAGCGGCCATGCTTAAGCCCCGAGGCTCAGAATTTCGTAGAGCAGAACTCTCTTCGAAGTCCACATGCCGATGACTTAGCTAGTCTTTTTAAAGCGTGTGCGAGGGATCCTCCAAATCATCCTTTAGGTCCTTCGGTGTCCGGGTTTCTTGCCCAAGTTTTTTCTGGCTCTTTGGATAGGAGTTATTTTGCCTCTGCGGTTGCTCATCATCAATCATTCGTAGAAGCTGTGAGTTTATTTCTTGGTTGTTTCTGCCCGTATGCATGTTTTTGTATGATGTTTGTTGATTTTGTACTTACTTTATTTTCAGCAAAAATATCATGGAAGGTACTTGCTCGATCTCATTTGTGCCCAAGGTCTTGAGATTGCCCATCTTGGCAAGGACAACCAGCTTTTGCGGCAAGAGAATAGTAGCCTTACGGAAAATGTGAAGGGATTGGAAGAACGGCTTGAGACTGCCGCGTCCGAGCGAGATGGCTATTCACGAGATGTTGATATTCAGAGAGGGCGAGCTTCGAATCTTGACGAGGAGTTGCGTCTGTCTCGTGATTTGTGCGAGGAAAAGGATATCAAGATTTCTGCTTTAGACGAAAAGATTGTGCAACTTAACAACCATATCCAAGGAGAGGCAGAGCGCACTGCTTTGTTTGGTCGTAGTCATGGTCGATATCTGTTTAGGAATTTGGGTATGCGACCACCTTATTATCATGATGGTTTAAAGGATCCTGACGCTGTAAATGGAGTCTGATAAGGATCTTGTTTCATCCGAGGATGTTGAGTTAGTAGTTGCCGAATTACGAGCAGTAAGGCTTGCAAAGGATTTCCAAGAAGCGAATAACGATGCTAATGATGGGGTGGGAATTGAAGGTGATGAATCTATTAGGTTAAAGCAAAAGGAAGGTAATGTTTTTGATTCCCAAGGATTAAGTACAACTGATGGAATCGTCAGTGGGAAGCCAGAAGATGAAAGTGGCGGTGATGGGCCGAAGATGGATAACGAGCTTTCTGGCGATAAGCCGAAGGAGGCGGGTTTCATCGATGCCTTTGATAAAGGCTCTAAGATTAATGTCGATGTTCGAGATCCAGTAGGTGGGTTTAATGACGATATGGCTCCCGAGGTTTCGCCTTCGCTTATAAAGAATGACAGCGATTCTGTGATTGATCCCTAGAGTATTTTGGTTTTGATGATACTGTTGTGGAATGATTGTTTTAGAGATGTAAAATAGGGAGTGTGTTCCCTCTTCCAACTTTTTGATTTCTTGCTGCTGCTTTTTGTATGCTGGATATCATGTTTGTGTATTTGCTGTTTCTCTAGCCCTTGATGCTATTCTGTTCTTCGTTACCGTGGCTTTTTGCTTTGCTGTTTATTTACTCTAGTTTGAAGGCTATTGTTTATTAATGGCTTTTATAGCTTCTCGAGGTGCAACTTCGGGGCTTACTTCGATGTAGGAGAAAGTGACCAAGCTAGTGGGGGCGTACGGATCACCCTTCCCAAAGGCTTTGAGTTACTCGCACTGGTTTCAAGCAAACACTGGCTATTGATAGCGTAGGTATCCGTGTTGCCTTAGTACTTTAGGTAGGTACCGAAGATATTTGATTATCTTCCATGGAGGGTATGGTGGCACCCTGGTTACCTTTGGCCTAAGTAAATGTAGGAACTTAGAATGAATACCCCGTTTCTCAATAATAAAGTAACACGATGGGGAAGTGCCGGTCGAGGCTGGAGCTTAGACATGACACTTTTCTCTTATCGCGGCCTAAAGTTCGACCCATCCAAATCTTTAACAACCCCCCCCCCCCCTGAGGTTTAGTTTTTTAGAGGGGTCCCTTGGCTG
>JAJJMA010230069.1:0-14897 GCA_023529015.1 Papaver nudicaule
TGGATTTAACAATCCGAAGGAAGTCATCTTGTGTGTGGTAAACTGATAGAGGACAGTTACACCATACGTCAACAGTTTGGTTGAAAAGACAGTATTGCTGACCAAGCCTTTGGCATCGGTCAAAGCAACTCCTAGGCCTGTAACGGACGTCAGCTAGGGGAATCAAGTGCGTGACGATCTGTGGGGGATCCAGAGACGTAAGGAAGGCGACAGTAGCCAATTCGCTTGGAGGGCTTGAGTTGGTCTCTGCTACATCCCAGACCGAAGTCTTATAATAGGCTAGTGTTTGTAGTCAGTTTGTACTGGGCGGTGTTCAAACTGGACGAGGTCCCGAGGTTTTTCTGCGAGGCAGTTTCCTCGTTAAAAAAACGTTTGGTGTCTTGTGTGCTTTTACTTTCCGCATTATAACTCTGATTTATAATTAAAGCACCAAGTAGTATGTTATTGCATAACTGTGAAGTTGACTCCAATGTACTCTTTGTCAAGGTTTAACAACTCCAGTTATAAGTGTGGATATTGATTTTTGAGATCGTCCATACTTCAACCATAAGACTCACGAGCCAAAACAAAAAGTTGGTAGTATTTCGGTACCCCTTCTTTTTCACTAGCATTTTACATTTAAGAAAAATATATTCCATAAAAAAATATATTTTCGAAACATGTTTAGCCAAGAGCAATGAAAACAAATAATATCTTAAGGTATATTTGGATATTTCTTATTAATTCGAAATATGGTGCTTACCAAATATGATCCCTGGGAAAGATCTCAATTCGAAAACATGTCCTTAGTTTCGAAAATCACCCTAGATATTATTACTTCCAAATGTCGTCACCAACTTTATAATGTCGACATTACTTCCTTGGTATTGCTGGGCTAACCAGACGAACCTAGGTAGAAGTGGGATCTGGTACAATGTGGTTCAACGTTCCGCATAAACGTATCATAACAAACGGGGACAAAGCCTTGTGTGTTAAGCTTAAGTGAACACATTGGTTCAGACGTTCTGAATCACGCAAATAGATATACCATTGGAAGTACGATGCGAGATTCCACGAGTAACTAGCAAAAATGTTAAATCTCCTGAATTCTTGATTCCAATATAGATGTCACGTTAATGATATCCAAGAATTCAAATCAAAACATCAAATGAATAATCAAATGAATATTTGTTCAAGTAGTAAAGCATACGAAGATTTACAGTATTGATCCGTAATCATGTGTCCACTAACTAGAGCGACTAACCATTTTTCAGATGATGACTCAATCTCACTTAGTTGTACATTGAAGATGAACGAATTCAAACTTCAAACCGAGAATATCAAACTCATTAATTCGTTGAAGCACAAATAAAAATTGTAGAGTTTGAACTTCGAAGTTATGAATTCTGAGACAACCATATTAAGGTTTCGAAACGTACGTCAGTTTTGGAAGAAATCAAATTAAGGTTTCGGAACCTAAAGTTCATTATATGACCGGAACTGTTTTAAGGTTCCCAAATCAAGTTTCCATATAGCGAAACCTAAAGCTTGGTTTCGAAATCTATATTCTGTTTAACAAAACCTTGTTTAAGGTTTCGAAACAAAAAACACATATTAAATTCTCTACAAATGTTTGGTGTCGAACTTGAGAGTCCATGTGGTCGAGAACTGTTTCAGCATCACACCTTTTTAGCTTCGACGCACAGGAACATATTTTCCGGTTCACATAAACCTTTAGGAAACCCCAGGGTCTTTTCGACCTTTAGATCTCACATGGTCAAGACACATTGGCCTTGATTCTCAAGACACTGTCAGCCACACAAACATAGTTTTGAATCTGTTATATCTTATTGGTCACAATATTTAAGTTTCGGACCAATAGCTTATGAATGCGAAAACCAGATTATGGTTTCGAAATCAACGTTAAGTTTTAACAAAACCTACATTGAGGTTCAAACATTGAAAATTCATAAGTTGAGATACACAAATATGGTTTCGGAATCCAGAAGTGAGATATGGCATACAAGATGTTCTTATACATAATCAAATGAATGATTCAGAACTTCAGAGTTCAGAGCCAAATCAGGACGTCATATTCGAATCTCATAAACAACAGTATTTCGAGTCTACACAACATAAGTGTGAGTCATAATCTCTCTTACACTGGCTTATATAAATATATGCAATCAATCCGACAGAGCCAGACTAGGTAAGAAGAGACACAATACTGTGATGGATTAAATCCCGTAGTACTACCAAGATAACATCACATTGCTATATCCAACTCGAAAAGGTTTTAGGAAAAACCTTTATATTAACTTAAAGACGGAGAAGAAAAAAAAGCTCTAAGCAATATTGGAACGTCATAACTACACACTAATACCACAAGTGCTAAAGCGGAGTTATCATAAGACACACTGATCATAAGTGATCAAGTCATAACGTAAAGCTCAAGCTGAGAGTTATGTTTATGTCTTTTGTAGCACAAGTGTAAAAGATAATGGAATCGCGTTATTTAGATTCACTAACCTGTTGAATGATGAAGCCGGATGTCTTCGTTTGATCTTCAGTCTTTCTTCAACTCTTCAACTAGTGATTCTAAATCCTACCAAAATCTTCCACAACCTAAAGCTAACTCTCTCACATGACTTCACCTAATTGTGTATTGTTTAGCGGTCGAGTTTTGATCACTAAAGTTGACTACTAAGCTTGACATACCAACATTTAGTGAGGTTGACCGAGCCATGCTCTAACAAATACTAAACATTACCCCATTTTTAACCAACCTGATTATTTCCATTTATCCTGAGGTCATGCCATCTCACCAAGTAAGAAAGCTAGAAAAAAAAATTCTTGAGTCATTCTATACATACTGAGCAAATGAACTATCCAAAATCGAATACTCACATCAAGGTGGGCCTGTCACCCTTGAATGCAGGGATCCTACCATATATAAAGTGTTGCGAGTAGTTTATTTTTGGTCGGCTTTTAAGCTCGGTATGTTTAGCTTTTTTGAAAATTCTTTTACAACGTTAGGTGAAGGTGTCTGAATTTTTTTCATATAAAAAGGCCTTCCTCATAGTCGGGCTCTATACGTCACATGGGCTGCACTATCTCAGGCCCGGCCCTGCATTGTGTGTTGGTTAGGAAGAGCTCCAGCAAATGAAATGAACTCTAACAGTGTCGAATTTGAGTCAAGAGCTAGCAGTTTCTGCAAGGTAAGAATCAAGTTGTAATTTCCCACTCTGTGACGCTTCATCGAGGTGCAATGAACCTAAGGATGGCTACTGGTATTAACCTTCTTCATTGTTTTGCTTACAAGATCCTTGACACTGGAAGAAAGTTCTAGTTCTTTGATGGGAATGAACTTGTGAAGTAGATATAAAGAAAAGTGAACCTAAGGGTAATTCAGGAGAATGCTGGTATAAAACGGATTCCTAGATAAAAGCCAATGTAAAGACAAATGAAATTTAGAGCTTATACAGCTACATTCCTTGGAATTGAGTTGGAAGTCTCAATCTTGGACACTTTGGTTGGCAAATCAACAATCAGTAGGTCACAGTACATCACGGCATCAGGCATTCATGAACATGGACGTTGGTTATTGCAAATTTTGTCTCTTTTGATTTTTCGTTGTAGTAGCTGAGTAACTGTTATGCAGGCCTATTACAATGTCTGGATATCGGATTTGAACATATATATGAATGAATGGTTTTGGAAGTAAAACTTAGTATTTGGAACAAATGCATGGAGAAGTTAGACCATAATCCATAATCCATAGCTGAATTATCCGTAATGTGGTTTATGTATTTATTGCAAAAATCGACAGGCTTCGCAAACAAAATCTGCACAATTTAAGAGTTGTGATCGCATCAATCGAAAAAATTCGTCTGCACCTCAGTTAGTACCTCATTTGGAGGGCCACATTCTCTACTGTGAATATTGGAAAATACCGCACCACATGGCTGATATTCATTTCTATTCGGTCTCTCAGACATGGTGGTGTATGTGAGTTCAAATTTCTGTGTCAGGAAGAATCCAAAGGTTATGTGTTAAAATACACATTCAGGATAGAGGTTTCGGCACTGTGAACGTGGCCAAGTCTGTTGTCGCACAGCAAACCTTAGCCGTGGAAATAATATCTTTGGTCCCGGTGAATATCTTCCAAGTCTGTTGCATATCTATTCTAGCTTGGCTTATCTTGGCATGGGGCATAACCAGGATTTGTTACCACCACAACCACGAGTGAGAGCGAAGGCTCATCACACTAGAACTTCAGGAAAAGGAATGAAAGGAAAAGGATCTCCAGGAAAAGGAAGACGAAACGACAATTCCTAGTATATTCTTAACCATACAGACAAGGAAGAACTTTTATCAGTTCAAAGTCAAAATTTTCGATTCTTATTTTGAGAAACTACTTAAACTTGAACCATCAAATTATAAATCTAAGTAATTAAACAATTCGGAATTCTGTAACCCTAGAAGGAACAAAGGGATTCGAAATAATCAACTGCAACTAAACCATGACGCATGGTCTAATTATTTTTTATCCAAGGATACCAAACATTACCCCAGTTTTAACCAACCTGATTATTTCCATTCATCCTAGGCTTCATTTCTAAGAAATTATACTTAGATTTTGCGGGGATTTTGAGACTCTGACGAGCTGCTGCTGGACTTGTCTCCACCCGACCAACTCATTCCATTTGCTAGGGACCCATTTCCTTCGACTGAAAGCATAGCTCCTTCTTGAGACACCACTGGAATCTTCAAATTTGCCCTCTCTTCCATCTCCCTCTCGAGTTCTTCCTCACGACGCAAAGCAGTGAACTGGGTATCCAGAGATCTTGCTGCCCCCAACCACATAAGGACAATTATCAATAGAATTCCACCGAGGTAGGGAGTGGAATTCGCGAGAGACCCGAATGACAAGATCATAAATTGTTGAATCAAAGCTCCTCCAGATTTCCCCAATGGGTTGCAGACGACATCAATGGCTGCCTTCCCTTTAAGCTGTATGCAGAAAAATATATAGGGTTATGTAATCTAGAAAGAAAAAACTCATGAAAGTAAGAGACAAGAACTTGGGTTTTTGGCAAAGTTCAAACCTTTGTTTCCTCATCCAAGGGGATGTAAGCCATTTCTTTGCAAGGATCGAATAAACTGTATTTTGCACTCTTACTGAATATGTTCTGTAAAGCACCGACATAAACTGCAGCAAGCAAAGGAGTCATTCCAAGCTGCCCGATAAGGGGTGCCACAGGGCCACCGAACAAAATCAGCGAGAAGAATCCAACTCCTGTGAGGAGAAGAACTGTGGGTGTGATCTTGGCTGCAACTCCCCATCCATATTTGTTGAAAATCCATTGGCTGAGCAACATCATTGTGAAAGTTGCTATTCCAGTTGCAGTTGAGAAATCACCCATGAAAGCTGAATACTCGTTCGGGCTTGGAAACTGAAAATTGCAGGGCAGAAGGTGGTGTCAGAGAAAGTTGGATGAGGAGAGATGTAAAATTAACACTTGAAACCAAACATTTTTACCTGAGCCTTAAGCTTTGATTTCCATGTGACCTCAACAAGGTTGATGCTGATACCATATGCAACCACCAACGTTGCAAGATCCCTAATATATCTTGATGATACAAGGAACTTGATACTTTCCATTGTACCCATTTTAGGCTTAGCCTGAAAAGTAATTATAGATGCCACATTAACAAAAGACAGACACGCCAATTAAACAGCAGGAGAACAAACATTTTAAGTTTTTGCATCCGTGAAAATTCTGACCCAAGTGACAGCTGAGATGGATAAAAACAAGTAGACATGTAGAGTGACACAACACCGAATTATGCCAGTTTACCTTCTTCTTACTGCTACGTGTTGGGAGAGGCACAAATGTATTCACCCACCAATAGATACCACAGATTGCAAGACCCATGCAAACCACAATGGTCATCATTCCTTTTAGGGAAACAGCCCAACCATCAACCCCAGGACCCAAATTTTTCCTTAGGTTAGAGAAGTACTTGACAGTTCGTCCCGAAAATATAAGGGCGACATTTGCTCCAAGACCGAACAGTGGGTAGAATTTCTTGGCTTCGTCAACAGTTGTTATCTGCAACACAGAAAAGGATTTAGTTATTTCAGCTCCATTCCCACTAACATTAAGATGTTGCACTAACAACTTTAAGAATCTTGACTAAAATATTCTCTGTAGAGCATTAATAAAAAGATGTGTATTTAAAGAAGTGGGCATCCAAAGATTGAATTAATATTGAGTCAGAAAAGGCTAGCATATTATTCCAAAATTTGCATCTGATCCCACTGTATTTTAACATAAAGTTTAGGGTAACGTCTGATGTTTAACCACGGTACAACAGAAATTTATACATAGGACAGAAAAATTTCCAGGATAAAGACGCTTGAACTAAATGCACTCTGCTAGTGATCTATAAGATCAACAATGGCGTTCATTTCAATAACATGAAACATATCATTTCAAACATATTAATGCAAGCCAAATCCTACATCTAGACAAGATTTTAACTATAATTTCATAATATTAGTGATAAATGTCTCCCCAAATCATGTATGAATTAAACTACGGCATTGACATGCTATGCAAGATTTGCTAGCTTCAGTAGATAGTATGACATATTCTAGTGATAACAGAAAGTTAAACCTTGGTGGCAGTAAATCATGGTAAAGTTTGAAATTTCAAAAAAAAAAAAAAAAAATCACAATAGCAAGCAACCAGTAGTCCAACTTTGCATCAAAACACTTTTCATAGTCCAAGTTATCTTGATTGGTAACATGCATCTTTAGTAGACGAACATGACCAAAAAAAAAAGGAGCAAACAACATGATCCAATTTTACACTGCCTGAGCCTTCAGCGTGTGACATCAAGAAGTATAGAATGACTCCCTTGTAAAAACACGTGCGTGGTGAAAAGAGCTTATAATGTGTGACTAAAACAATAAAACCATCATAATACAATAATCAAAAATCTTTAACACGTCAAGGAACAATGTAGCCGTATTCTGTTGCAACTAAGATATTTAACCAAAATCTACATCAAACACCACATTATCGCTCATGAAAATTTGATGACGTTCAAAAAACACATGATAAAAGGTGAAAACACCCGCTCATGTAAAACAAAGGTAAGAAGAATCCTAACAAATCCATGTAAGTTTGTTCTCTCATGCCTAATGCAAAGAGCCATTGATACAGATCAGGAAAAAAAGATGCAAAGAACCATACATGAAGGTGCAGAAAGAAACCAACAAAATCTTATGGTATTCATATATGAAAAGATGCCAAACGTAGCAATCAAATTTTGAATTAGACTCACTTCACTTGCAGGAAAATTTTAACATCAAACCCATAATATCAAGCAAAACCTTTTCAATCAACCAATACAACATAGAAAACTAGATATCTCTTGGCATAACTCAAAACATCCACAATAAAAGCAGCAAGCAAAACTGATGATCAAATACCCAAATAGTATAGCAACAACAAACATCAGAACACAATATAAGCATCAATTCAAAACAAAACTCATATGGATAAGACAAATTCTGTTAGAAAATTCACCTGGTTAGCAAACCCCCAAAACAGAACTGAGACCACCACACTTCCCCACAGCTCAGCCATGACATAGAACAAACAGAAACTCCAAATCCTGAGAATTGCAACAGGACCAAGGAAACTAGGCCCTAGTGCAGCTAAAAGCTTATCTGCAAGTGCAGTAGGGTGAAACACATTGCTGAGAGGATACAGAACAAACCCAAATGCCCCAAAAAATGCAATGAAAGGAACCATAACAGTGTAGAAAAGAGCTTGTTTTGACAAGACATTAGAAAGCTTGGTGTATAAAACCATGAATCCAATAGCCATAGGCAAATTAACCCAAGTCTTTAGAAATGGAATAATCTCAGCACTACTTCCTTTAGCTGTAACAACCAACACATCTTTTGTATCTCTTAAGATTGTATAGTTAAAGAGAATACAAAAGAACATCAACCCAAGAGGGATAATCTTCTTAAGTGTTGCAATCTCAACACCTAACAGCTTTGGGGTATTGCTATTATTAATATCTTCAATAAAACCAGACCCTCCATCAGCTGCAGCAGCAGCTGAACAAGAAACCTTGAATTTCCTCTCTTTCCTGTAAACCCCATTAATAGGTTGAAATTTCTGGAACCCATCACCACCCGTACTTGATAATACCCCAAACCCTTTAAGAGCTCTTGTTTTCTCAAGGTTTAAACGATTTCTAAGACCATTTTGTTGATTCAAAACCCTGGTTTTAGTATTTAAAGGTAAAGAAAGAAGCCCTTTTGTTAGTACTGCTTCCATGTTCTTCTCCTTTACCAAAGAAAAAAAAGCAAGAAGCCCCCTTTTTTCTTGTTTTCAAGAGGAGAACATAGAAAGATAAGGTGGTAGTAGAGATGAGATGATGATAATGGTGGTGGCTGTGTTATTATAAAGAGGAAAATGGGTTCAGACTTCAGAGATAGCAAAGAGGAAAACCCTTGGTTATTTATATGATTGTTTCAATCACTAATAAACAAAAAGAGGGTAAAGATTAAATCTTTTTTATCTCTCTGAGGGTTGTTTCTTTTTCTTCTGACTGAGAGGTGTCAAAGAACAAAGAGATTTGTACAGATTAGGAGAAGTTCTGAGTCTGACTAATGGTGAGTAATTAAGACTTAATTAAGTACTGATTAAGGAGTGTTTGTGAAATGGTCTAATCTAAACCAATAAAGTAGGATCCAAAAAGATATGCTTCATTGCTTTTGCTTAGGTGTTCAATAGTAGTAGTAGGTAAAAAAAATCAAATTTATTGTACCTAAAAAAATTACCTAAAGAGTTTTTTCTCTTTTATCTTCATTTTTACTTCAACAGATATTAGTCATATTACACTTTCTTTGGATCTTGGTCTACTATTTGTTGGACCTAAACATCTAAACATGACTTTTTTTTTTTTTTTGATCGGTCATCTAAACATGACTTGGTTGGTTATCTATACAAGGGAATGCTTGTTTTGTACCATGAGAGTCTGATAGGATGCATGTCTTTTTCAGTGTATGTTCATGCGCGCAGGAGCAGAGCCAGGTCGAGAAATGGGTTTGCAGTTGCCCGACCACACCACCGGATTCCCAAATCTTTTTAATTTGTGGCATTTTACTTTTTGGTGATTTAGCCATAGCGTTTTTCACATATTCACCCTAAGTGGACACCTGAATTATTCTTTTATAGACAATCATCTTAATTTAAATGTAGACAATTAAAAAATGAACAGTTAAAAATATATCATATATGTACAAACATAATTTGTTTATTTGTTTTAAGGTACTACTCAGGGTAATTGTCTGGGACATGTATAGCTTGATATGGTAAAATAGCAATGTTAATGATATTGACTATTTGTTCACCATTCTTTTTATTGTTTTGACAAATGGGTTTGACTCATAAATGGTGGTGTATCTTTTAACTCATCTGTATTAGCAATTTTATGGATTCAAGTATGATTATATTGAATATAAATGCACTCTATGCAGCCTGTATAGAGAGAATCAAGTCAATTATAGGATTAGATGGATGGAATGGATGACCATAATCTGACTAGTTGCCAACTTGCCATTTCTAAACTTTCTTTTCAATTATAGAATGAATCGTTAACTACTCACTCAATTGGATTCCAATTAAGATTCAAATTTAGAGACGCCAAATATAAGTTGTCTTCATCCATCCGATCCATGTCATTCGTTCTCACCTTAAAAAAAGATTCAGCACCCACTTTATTATTCTCAGATATTCAAAGTCAAGAACCGTGTGCAGCCACGTTTAACTAATGGAGATATTTATAGGAGGAGAAATTTCAAAACGCACGAAAAAAATCACATCCCCAAAGTGAAGATGCAAACTCGGTTATGGAGACATCTTTGAGGAGGAGGTAGAGAACCAAGAGTTAAAACTTGAGCCGTCGTGGGTTGGTGGTAACGTGCCCAATCGTCTGAGTCTCATTTGTTAATTCCTCTCTATTCCTAGTCCCAAAGATTCATCACAAAAATTTAGGAGAAGCCAACCCATTTTACTAGGCTCCTCAATCTGATCCCACGTGTAAAGGTAGGAATATAATAGTCATGCACTCATAGTCATAAACACGTTTAGGCTTGGTCTTGTGGCTTTCTAGTCTGGGTGCTAGATTAGACATCCGCGTTAAATAGGAGACTCACCCAAGTTTTATGGCGTTTTTTGTCTAGACATTTAAATGTTGAACCATACAGCGCCAAGCGCTGAATCATATAGCGCCAAAAGTATAATCCATTTTACGCTGAACCATTCAGCGCTTGACCAGTCAACTGCGTTGAAAACGTTGAACCATTCATCGCTTGAGGAATTTGCTACAAAAAACGACAGGAGAACATTTTTTTCCCATTTCTCTTCTCATTCTCTTTTTATTCATCTAAACCCTAAAATGCATGTTCAATTCTGGTTGTAGATTGTTTTTCGTTAATTCCATCTGTGGGTTTGTTCTAAATTCAATACTCTATCATTTGCCCCAAGTTTCACTCATTTCCATCCACAATTGTGATTAAGGTATGATTTTTAAACTTTAGGTTTTTATTTTTCTTGATTTTTTATTTTTGTATTTTGATGAAACTAATGCTTGATATTAGATTAGTTAGATGATTTAGATGATATGTGATCAAATTCCCTAGATGAATTTGATTACTTGTGATGAAAATGCTTTACATTTTGATTAATTGTGATGAAATTGAATCAAATTTGTATGCTTAGTTTTAGGAAAAATTGTATTTGTGTTATCATCATGTATGTGATTTAATTCAATTTGTATATGTCTTGTGATTGATTTAATTTCCTTCGTTATTGATTGTAGTATGAGTGTTGTGCGAGACTATCTAGATTCGTTTGAGGTAGTATCGGGGAAAAACCTACCTAGTGTGCAACATAGATGTAATGATAATTTGGCTCTGAATCGGGATCCCAACTTTAGAGGTAGTTTCAAAGAGATAAATACATTATATCAAATTGTAGTGAAAGACAATCCTATAGCACAACGATACTGTAATAATTGCGGGTTTTCTAGTGTTTTTGAGTTTGAATTCGCCAATGGGGGTAGAGGCTTAATGGAAGTCGTAGCCGAGAAATGGTGGGTGAAAACCAGGAGCTTTCATTTTAAGGAGTTTCAGCTTGGGCTCCTTCCAGTAGATTGGTACATGTTAACGGGCATTCCCACTAGTGACCTGATACAGGAGTATCTATGGCTAGACTGTGATGAACCTGTGGTGAAGGTTAGATGAGCCATATCATGGCTAGAAAGTATCTATCTAGAAGGTACTAGAAGAGGTGTTTATAACTTGACCTAGAAGGAATTCCTTAGTTTAGGGATTTCCTGTTTTAGAAGAGTTTCTTAACCTAGTTGAACTATGTTTCCTAGTTAAGGTAGAATTGTATTCTTAGAACTCTATATATAAAGAGGACTACGTTAGAAAGAAATGCAAGCAGTAGACAAGAGAACAAGAGAGAAGAGAGGAATTGTAAACGAGAATTATATTCTAGATAATAAAGAGGAAGCAATTAACCTTATTCTTTCTTGTGTGAATCTACATATCTTTTATCGTTTTTCCTAGTAGTGTTGACCCTAGGTACCACTGATCTTTTACGTATCAAGTGGTATCAAAGTCATGTTCTGATTTATAGGGTTGGTTGTGGTGTATGGTCTTGACACGAATTCAGTATAAACGATCAGGAAAGGGTACTGTAATTCTACCAGACACAAGAAAACCTAGGGAAAGTACTAAAACCAAGATGGGAGGCGAAGAAAAAAGGGATTTTACAAAGCGGACGGAAGAAGACAAGTTTGCAAAACTGGAACTTAAGATACAAAAGATAAGTGATACCTTAGCTAAATTCATGAAAGCAACTGCTGGTAACCAGAAACCAACCAAGCATAAACCTGTTAAGAAGATGACAGAAGAAGAAGAAGATGATACAAAGAAGAACGAAAGTGAAGCTGAAGAAGAAGACGTGATCAACAAGAATCCTTACGGAGGATTGAAGATGGAATTCAAACTGGAAATCTCGGATTATGACGGATCAATGGAGACGGAGAAATTAGATGGATGGATGGATAAGCTAGAAACATACTTTACTGTCCACCAACTTGTTGAATCCCAGAAAATCAGTTTTGCTAGTTTGAAGTTGTCAAATCGTGCGTCAACATGGTGGAACTTATAAGAAAAAAAATGATATATGACATATGACTTGGCAAATTTTTAAAGAGCTTATGAGGAAACATGTTTACCCCGTTGGTTATGAAGACGAAAGATGGTTCAAGTGGCAACATCTTCGGCAAAAGTATTAGCAGAGCGTACAAGATTATACAACTGAGCTCTATAACCAAGCATTGGCACTAAAGCTTGATAGTGATGAGATTTTCCGCAAATATGTGGGAGGACTTGTTGATTACATACGAAGAGAATTGAAACTCTTTAAAGTGGTAGCCATCGAAGATGCTATTACTACAGCAGTCGCCATTGAATCTAAGAATAAGGGTGTTAATGCAGAAAACCAAAGGATTGGGACCAAGGGAGATGAAAAGATTTACATAAGAGAAGAAACCAACAAAAGTAAGGTTTCCTCGACTGATAAGGAAGAGAAGGTATGTGAACATTGTCAAGGAAAATGACATGTTAAAGACACATGTTGGATAATGTATCCTCATCTCAAACCAAGAAAACTACGACAAAGCGAAGGATTGAGGAATCCTAAAAGAACCACCTTGTTAACAGAAGATACTAATGTAGAAGATCTTCCTGAGATCAATTATCCAGATCCAAAACTTACGTTAATGTTGGGATCTACTGAGAAAGAAGAGGAAAACCTAGAAGAAGAGTTGTTTTATGTAAAGATTCAGGTTAAACAATGCATTGTAGACGCTATCCTTGACTCTGGCAGTCAGAAAAATCTGATTTCTGACAAACTCGTATGTCAAATGGGACTTAGCACAACACCTCATCCTAAACCATGTCCCTTAGGGTGGATACAGAAGGATACTGAGGTTACAGGTGACAACTCAGTGTAAGTTCAAGTTTGCTATCACAGACAAATATATATATGAGGTTATCTGTGATGTAGTACCTTTGGATGTAGCACAAGTAATCTTTCAGAATCCTTATTTATGGAAGCGTGATGTTGTGCTCTATCATAGAGAAAGAACTTATCGATTCATCAAAGATGGAAAGGAGTATCGAGTTCAAGCAAGAAAGAATCATATACTTATGAACTTGGTGGCTACGAACCAAGTTAAAAGGCTGATTAATGTTTGTGGTAAGTTTGCTTTGTTATTAATCAGACCAGTAATGGGCGAGAAGAGAATGGTACTACATACCACACTGTCTTCTACACAAAACAAAGAGATTAGTTCCTTAAAATAGAAGTTCAAGGAATTATTTCAAGAGGAGGTCAAGGTACCACCAATAAGGAGTATTGAGCATGAAATTATACTCACTAGAGATACTTCTTTACCTAACTTAGGTTTATATATAAAATCCATCCTTGAGTCTGAGGAGATAAAGAAACAGGTACTAGAACTACTAAAACAGAAGGTGATTTTACCTAGTTGTTCTCCTTGTGGCTCACTTGTTCTGTTAGTACCTAATAAAGATGGAGGTTGGAGAATGTGCGTAGACTATCGATCCTTTAACAAGATAACCATCAATAATAGGTATCTGTTACCAAGAATTGATAATCTTCTTGATCAGTTGGGAGGTGCACGATTCTTTACCAAACTGGATCTTAAATCCGGATACCATCAAGTACGAATCAAAGAAGAAGACACATGGAAGACAACATTCAAAACTCGTCAAGGTTTATTTGAATGGCTAGTTATGCCTTTTGGATTGTGTAATGCCCCAGCCACCTTTATGCGACTGATGAATGAGGTACTACGTTCTTTTATTAACGATTTTGTAATCGTTTATTTAGATGACATTCTGATATTCAGCAAGACATGGGAGGAACATCTGATCCATATCACAAAGGTGTTAGCAGTCTTACAAGAGAACTCTTTAAGATTGAACGGAAAGAAGTGTGAATTCGGGAGACAAGAATTGATCTTTCTTGGTTTTGTTACTGGAGGAGGAAATATTAAGGTTGATCCAGACAAGATTGCAGTGATCTCCACATGGCCTTCACCCAAGAATGTCACTGAAGTCAGAAGCATCTTAGGGGCTTGCCAATATTTGCGCAAGTTCATACAACATTGTTCACAAATCGCAGCTCCATTACTTTGGCTTACCTACTTCCATTATATCTGACAGAGACAGCCGGTTCATAGGGTAGTTTTGGTCTAAGCCATGGAGTTTGATGGATACAAAACTCAACCGTAGTACTGCATTCCATCCTCAGACAGATGGGCAAACAGAAGTAGTGAATCGAACTATTGTTCATCTCTTACGAGGTTACAACTCCAAACATCCTAAAATATGGGATGAGAGTTTACCATACCTACAGTTTTCTTTCAATCGAGCATTTCATGGTTCCACTTTAAAATCTCATTTTGAAGTTTGCTTGGGTTACTTGCCCCAAGGTCCTTTTGATATGATGTTCACGGATCATCAGAATAGAGAATCTACTGAAGAAGATGCAACAAGGACTGGACGATTTATTGAGAAGATTCATAAGATACAGACTCTAGTGGAAGCTTAACTTTAGAAGACACAAGCTAAATACAAAGCCAAAAGTGATAAGCATCGAGTTCCTTATAACTTTACCACGGGAGATTTGGTATGGTTACGTATAGGCAAAGAACGACTCAAAGGAGAAGCTAAAAAGCTTAAACCCATACGATATGGGATATTTAAGATACTGAAACAGTTT
>JAJJMA010230072.1:0-10418 GCA_023529015.1 Papaver nudicaule
GTGATTATACATCACCCAAGTTCAAAGTGTATACGGGACAAGGAAACGCACGAGAGCATTTGGGTCGTTTCCTCTCGGCAATGAACCAGCACGCGAAAGATGGAAATCTATGCCTGAAGGAGTTTTCAAAATCGTTGTCCGATGTCGCATACACGTGGTATGACAATTTAAAACCAGGAAGTATAGCGACATGGGAGGAGATGGCGCGCCTATTCCTCAAAAAGTTTTTCTCCGCAAAGAGGCGAGTAACATCGGTCGATTTAGCACGGACGACAATGGGAGTTGATGAAGACCCTATGAAATACATCACAAGGTTCCGAAGTCACGCGCTCGAGTTAAGTGAAGAGGTGCCAGAAGACAGACTGGTTGAGATCTGCGTTGGAAAAATGACCGCCACCTTGCGTTTCGCCTTGTCCAACTTTCAATTCCAAACCTTCGTAGAATTAGAAGAGGCCACGGCGCGGTTGTCAGATTGCCTTGGGATCTTTCAGCAGGCAAAGATGGAGCAGACGTGGTACAATTCCGTTAACTCACTAAGTGCGGCTATTACTAGCAGTGGACCCGCTCCGGGAAATAAGCGACAAGCGCCTTTCCAGCCGTATCAAGGCGCTGCACCACAAGGAATATGAAATGGAAACAATTCTAACAGTCAGTGCCCAATTCCGGCGCCCATACCTTGTACTAAGGAACAAATCGAAAACCTCGTCGATCAATGGGCCGCTAATGGAGAAATTAACTTACCACCCACTGTCGTAGATATAAACACTGTCAACAAAACGCATGAACGATACTGCCACTTTCATAGAAGGGTAAATCACTCGACCCTTGATTGTTATGGCGTACGAAATGCATTTTGGAGGAAAGAGAGAGCCGGGGAGATAGATCTCGGACGACAACAAATAGACAAGGATCCCGTGCCCAAACACAACGTCATGATGATTTCCCATGACCCTAGGGGCGAGGGATGGGCAGCATGGGAGGATTTCAAGGAAGAGGCATGCGAATTGTCCAGCGGAAAACATGATTTCGAGGGAACAAATAATGTCGCCTTCCAGTTCTCCAAAACCGTCATCGCACAACAATTCTTCGACTCCCTTGGGTTCAGTGAAGACCAGGCCAGGGAGGCGTCCCAGGAAATCGCTGCTATAGCGGCGGGACACCAGGCGTTATCAAGGGGAAGGATCACCTTTGACGACAGCGATATATGCATTCCGGGGGAGCACTTGCGTCCCTTGTACCTCACTGCAACTGTCAATAAGCAGCAGTTAAGAAGAGTGTTCATAGATGGAGGGGCGTCACTGAACCTTGTCTCGGTACACACCTTGGACCTACTGAGAATACCAAGGGAGGAGATCAGAGAACGAAAAACAGTAGTGCGCGGTTTCGGAGGTCGCACCCAAGAGGCGATCGGAGTAATATGCCTTATTATGTCCATTGGGCCGATTAAAGCATCAGTGCCCTTCCATGTGTTAGACGATCACACTTCGTTTCACCTACTTCTAGGGCGCGGATGGATACGCGATCACCATGTTGTGGCATCTACCTATCATCAATGCATTAAACCTAGCATCAGAGGAAGAGAGTACAGAGTGCCAGCCACAAACAACCCTTTTGGACCCGAGGAGGCATATATGGCGGAAGCAGTCTTTTACCAGCCAGTGGGATAGGGTGAAGCGGCTGTAATAGGTTTGTCTCGGATGATCCCTCTACCAAAGTGGGAAGAAGATAGTAAAGTCTCGGTCTTTAATCCCGCTCGTTTGGAGATTCCCAAAGAAAAGAGGAAGGTTGAAGAAAAGGCGTCTGTATTCAGCGCCGAAAGATTAGGGGCGCCGGTAGGCACCAAAAGGCCAAAGACAGGATTAGAGCCCCGTTTCCACTGCTTCACCACTCAAGGTGGAGGGCATATCTACAGATTATAGCAATCAGCGGAGATGTTGCCACCCGAGCAACTGTGTGAGGCATCAACAAGCCAGGTGACACCATCTCCTAACGAGGAAGAAAAAGTGACGGCAGAGTCATTACCAGTAGAGGAACCCACAGAGATACCATCGTTAGACGAGGTAGAAGAAGTAGACATCGGCGATAAAGAAGAAAGACTAATCAAGATCAGCGCGTCCCTCGGAAGGGAAGAACGGAGAAGAATGGTCGAACTATTAAAAGAATATAGAGATGTTTTCGCCTATACATACAGCGAAATGCCAGGCTTGGACGCAAAGTTAGTCGCCCACTCTCTAGACGTTCTACCCTACGCGCGCCCCGTAAAGCAAAGAAGCCGTACCTTTCACAAGGATGTGGCATTGGCAATAAAGGAGGAGATCGAGCGACTAGCGGCGGCGAAATTTATCAAACCTATAAAGAACGCGCCATGGTTAGCTAACATTGTACCAGTAATGAAGAAGAATGGAAAAATCCGCTGCTGCGTGGATTACAGAGATTTGAACAGAGCCTGTCCAAAGGATGAGTTCCCTGTACCGAATGTCGACATGCTAGTAGACGCGACTAGTAACCACCAAATGTTTTCGTTTATGGACGGTTACAGTGGCTACAATCAGATTAGAATGAACAATGTTGACGCGCACAAGACGGCGTTCCAAACACCATTCGGATGCTTCTATTATGTGGTGATGCCCTTCGGATTGAAGAACGCGGGGCAACTTATCAACGCGCCATGGTTTCTATCTTTCATGATTTAATCCATAGGCAAGTTGAGGTATATGTTGATGACATTGTGGTTAAATCCCAGAGGAGGAAAGATCACATTGACCATTTACGAACGGTATTTGAGCGTTGCAGACATTGAATCCTCTGAAGTGTGCTTTTGGGGTCACGTCGGGCAAGTTCTTGGGTTTTGTGGTTACCAGCACGGGAATCCAAGTGGATCCAGGAAAGGCGCAAGCAATACTTAGTATGGACAGCCCTACCAACGTACAGGAGCTTCAGAGTTTTTTAGGAAAAATATCTTATATTAGGCGGTTCATACCAGGCCTCGCCCAGATGATGGTCGCCTTCACCCCACTTCTAAAGAAAGGGCGTGCATTCCAATGGGAGGATGTCCAGCAGACCGCTTTTTGATAACATAAAACGATGCCTGACTTGTCCACGAGTCCTTCGACCACCAATACCAGGCGAGCGGCTACATCTTTACCTAGCATACACGACTGAAGCAATAGGAGCGCTTCTCGCCCAAGATTTGGGAAACGATCAACTTTTTCCAATATATTACGTAAGTCGCGTACCGAAGGAAGCCGAGGTGAGATACCCCCGCATAGAGCAAGCATGTCTAGCCCTCATCTATGCAGCTCAAAAGTTAAGGCCATACCTGTTAAAGCATCAAACGGTAGTGGTTGCCGCGGCAAACCCCATGGTTTATCTAGCCGAACGTCCATACCTAACTGGGCGAACTGCACGATGGTCCCTTCAGCTGTCAGAGTTCGGGTTACATTACCAGAGACCGCGAGGCGTCAGAGGTCAAGCAATCGCAGATCTTTTAGCCGCGTTCCCAGGAAGCGACGAGGCTGATATTCATGAAGACATCCCTGGGGAGGTAGCAGAACTAGAAGAAGAAGGTACATGGGACATGTACTTTGATGGGTCATCGTATGGGACGTACGGGGGAACAGGCATCGTGTTCGAAACACCAAAAAAGGAGCTACTATCGGTCGTTCATTTGTAGCAACAACATAGACGAGTACGAGGCATTCTTAATAGGGCTCAAGATGGCAGAGCAAATGAAACTCCAACGACTTCACGTACATGGTGATTCAAAGTTGGTCACGAGTCAAGCGGGGGGAGAGTTCCAAGTCAAAGAAGAACGACTAGCGCCCTACCGCGCGGAAGCACAAGAGCAGATGGCTAAGTTCGCCCAAATAGAACTAGGGCACACTGGAAGAGCCATGAATAGACACGCTGACGCCTTGGCAACACTTGCGGCAAAAATCAATTTGAACGGTAAAGATGAAGGATCGATTACTGTGTACAGACAAGAGCTGCCTAGTACATGGTTGCGAGAGATGAAATTTGAAGAAGAAAACGATTGGAGAAAGGGAATCATGAGAGAGCTCGGTAAGCCGAAGGAAGAAAGGTCGATATTATTCAAAAAATTGAAATCTTTCGTGGTCATCAAAGGGCAACTGTACTACCGAATGGCAGGTGGGGCTCTAGCACGATGCATAGGGAATCAAGAGGCGATGAACCTCTTGGACAAAGTCCATCAGGAAACTTGTGGACACTCAGGAGTGGTTCCACTGTACATGAGGATACAAAGGAAAGGGTACTACTGGCCTGAGATGTCAACGCAAGCCGCGACTTTACAGAACAATTGCGCGGAATGCCAATCACCGCCGCAACCATCGGAAGTTTGCACGATTGAAGAATTGGACTGGAGGCAGCCGTACATAAACTATCTAAGAAACGGATCACTCCCGGGAGACGAGGTAGAAGCCTTGGTAATAAAGAAGAAGGCAGCGCGATTCTTCATTGATGAAGGAGTATTGTACCGGCGGAGTTTCAACAACGGTGCCCTAAGATGCCTAAGCAGTGAAGAAGCGCGAACAGTAATGACCAAAGCACATGAGATGGAACATCAAGGAAAGCGCAAACTATTCATACACGTTCACGATGGTGGATACTATTGGCCCACCATGGAGGCGGATACAGCGGATTTCGTAAGAAAATGCGATATTTGCCAACTCCATGGGAATGTCATTCAAGCGCCCCCACAAAGAATTACATAGTATAGTTGCTCCATGGCCCTTCCACAGTTGGGGTCTGGACCTGATTGGTCCCATAAGCCCTCTATCTTCTGGAAGACACAAATATATAATCACGGCCACGGAGTACTCAACCAAGTGGGTAGAGGCGGCGCCTCTGCGAAACTACGAAGGAGAAACCATTGCTGCGTTTATCAAGGAATACATCATCTGTCGTTTCGGCGCGCCAATGATCATTCGCTCAGACAACGGTACCTCGTTCATCAATCAGAAGGTGGCAGATCTGTTGGCCAAGTACCATATAAAGCAACATGCGTCAACTGAATATTACCCACAAGGAAACGGATTGGCAGAATCTACCAACAAAACGCTGCTCCGAATCCTGAGCAAAACTGTCCATGACCATCACAGAAGCTGGCACGAGCAGCTACCTCTAGCACTATGGGCCTACAGGATCTCCAAGCGGAGTTCAACAGGAGCGTCTCCTTATTCCTTGGTATATGGAGAGGATGCCATCCTACCAGCAGAAGTTGCGGTGCCATCAGCCAGAGTGGCGGTAGCCAGCCACGCGGAACCTGATGATGTAAGCAGAATCGCGCATCTTGACGCGCTTGCAGAGAGAAGGACGAGGGCGGAAAAATTCGCTGAAACTTACAGAGCTACTAAGGCGCATTACTATAACAAAAAGGTAGTACCTCGCTCCTTCGAAGTCGGTGATATTGTATTAAAAATCGCAAAGCACGTACAGAGAAAAGCCAAAGCAGGGAAATTCGCAGCAAATTGGCGCGGACCTTATACTGTTCGAAAGATTGCAGAAAGCGGCTACTATTATCTCAACCACATGAGCGGTAAGGAGATTGATACCCCGATTAATGGCAAATGGATTAAATTATACTATGCATAAGAGGATAGGGCCAGAGGATACTGGCGGTAACTTTTACCCTTTATTATTATTAATCTTTGTTCGTTTATTTATCATTATATGTAAACCATAAGAAAAACAAGAGAAATATATGCTCATTCCTTCAATCAATCATTTACTTTATGGGCACCGAAACCCAAAGAGTGCATTGAACACGATTGCCCCAGGAGCGCACTGAACACGCTGCCTCAGGAGCGCATTGAACACGCTTCCTTTTACTGGAACACGCTCGGTGGAACGCCCGATACGCGGCCACTCTAAGACAGGCGTTATACCAACTGATTAATCTATACATCATCAAAACACGCTCGGGGCGTTACACCAACTATCGGAACATGCTCGGAGGGTCGCCTAACACGCGCTCTACGAGCAAAACAAAATTTTAAATAGCCTCAGAGCCGCATATCAAGATCATGCAAAGATTATGCAAACACATTATTGGAATACGCTCGGGGCGATTATACCAGCTAATTAATCAACGATTATCTATCAAACTATCGAAACATACTCGGAGGGCCGCCTAACACGCGCCCAACCAGCAAAACAAAATTTCATATAAAAACGCCTTGACGCGTCTCATTTATGCAAAAATCAAATCAATTACATCATAGGCCTACGCGCCTTTTAAATAGCTCCAAGAGCCGCAAGGCAGGGAAGCTTATGCAAAGGTTATGCACCACATTATTGGAACACGCTCGAGGCGTTAAACCAACTGATTAATCTACGTTATCTATCAAACTATCGGAACATGCTCGGAGGGTCGTCTAACACGCGCCCTACCAGTAAAGAGCGCCTTGAACACGCTGTCTGTCCACGATTTTACTAGTTTAAACACAAAACACATCAATAACATTAGCCCACAAAGGCGCACAAACAAGAGTTACTTTCTACTATAAAAAGTAAATCAGTCAACTACAGAAGAGCGCACTCTCACAATAATAAAGAGCATTACAGTATATATTAAACATTAGCCAGTTTAATTAGCTCGGTTTCACATTCAGCAAAGCGCTGTGCGACAAAATCAACGGAATTCCGTGCATACTCCACATAATATTCTTCTTTGGAAAGTTGTTGCACGAGCTCATTATAGCGATGACGCGCCTTGCCTCGTAAATACGAATCTGCGCCTGCACGACGAATCAATTCCATAGTCTCACATTGTTCCGAAAAGGCCACACGGATGCTCTTACATCGTTGTTCATGTGATTGGAGTAAACCTTTAGTCTCCAAAAGGATAGTATGTAAGCGCTTTGTTTCCTTCTCAAGATTTGCACGCTTTAATGCGCAAGGAATAGCGGGGAGAGCTAATACCCACAAACCATCCATAGATGCCATCTCGACTGATTGTAAAGAAACAAGATGACAATTGAAAAATAGGCAATTGGAAAACGCTTTTTTATATATACTGACAAAACTAGCACATTTAATGCAAAGGGAATTGCCTTGGGTATGAATGACATGTGTCAAATAAAGATACGCTTCCATTAAATTAAAAAAGCCATACAGCATCTACATGGGGAAAAGATTAGACTAACGGCATGACCGCGCCCACAGCTATGGCGCGCCTACATCGCTCAAGTTCCGCGTCAATGTCTTTGACAAAACGTTCGGCCTCCAAGAGGCCACTGAGAGCGCTAGTACGACGATCATGAGTTCGGTCCATTCGCCTACGAAGCCCAACCTCATTATGAGAACCAAACTGAACGCCGGGAGCGTGACCGGCAACACAAGCGGCCTCCCACTCAGCGTGATGCTCGTTCCAAATCTGTTGAAGAGCCTCATAGTCTTCTCGCCAATGCGTGACTAACAGCTCCATCTCTTCCTTGACCGATTCCAGTCGCCCAATTTCTTGCTCTAAATCCAAAGGAGTAGACATAGACGGCGCCGAGGACAAGGATACAAAATAGCTGCGTAAACGAAACGCCATTTGAAATTACTTGCAAAAAAAAAAAACACACACAAAAACACACGGGAAAAGAGAATGGGATGAAAAAAGATAATGAAACACACACATATATATATATATACATCCTCAAGAGTCAACATTCTAGGGGTACATTTATTACTACACAGAAATCGAAAAGACAACTCCCTTGACCGAAAAACATCCCTTCTAGACACTTCGACTCCGAAACGAACGAAACAAAACAAAGGCACGGGCTAATGATGCATTTATTATGCGCAGAGCCCGAGAGCTGTCATATAAACTCAAAGTAGAGAATACCCGACGCGCCCTACAGCTTCGAAGGCGCTCCAAAGAAACTTCATCAGGCTCGTGCCCAGATAGTCTTACCCTTTCCACCAAAGAGTTTACTTCGGCAAACTCAAGACAAGAGTCATCTGACAACTTCCCAAAATAGGCAACTACTATAGGTAAAACAAAGCTCGCCCTGCGCAAACGTTGAATCTCATTCCCAACCTCCTCGCGAGATAGCGCCATATACACAAGTATCTGCAGATTTGGCCTCCAGATCAGCCAACTCCTTTCGTTTCATCTCTAGCTCCTGATCAACCTGCGCGACCTCCTGCTCTAGTCCGCCAAGGGCATCGGTAACACTACTGAACTGCAGGGCGATCTTCCGCTGTTCCACAGTTTTAACCTCGACCTCAGTAGTCAACCGCACCCTCTCATGGATCAGCTGCTCAATCTCGACAGATAACTTCGAGGCTCTAGGATCAGGCTTGGTTCTCACCTTCTTTAATAGCTCTCGTAGCCAAGCAACGTTGAGTTGCATATACTCTGCAATGGAAAGAGCCCCCTCCCATTTCGTCATCTGGCTCTCGGAAGGAGGGTCCTGCTCAGCGCCATATAGGCCAGCCGCCACAACTAGTAGGTCACGGACCATCTTCACTTGTACTGACGCACAGAGACTGTCCGCCATATTCGAGGACACGATATGGCCATGACGCTTCAGAATTCTAGTATAAGTGCCTGCGTACACTGAAGGAACCCAAAACCCATGAACGAGCTCAAAAGCCTCACCCTCAAAACCGATATCTGACCGATCAAAGGCTCGTTCGAACAAGGGCAAAACAGCAGGATTACGAGCTGTCTTAACAGAGGAGGAGCGGGACGTATTAACAGCTGGAGAACGAGTCGCAGCAACGGCAGGTGAACCTAACACCGCTGAAGCCGAGGGTCGATTGACAATCTTGTCATTTCTAGGAGGCAAAGAGCTCCTCATGCGCTTCTTACTACTCGCGCTGTCAGTTTCTTTGTTCACACGCTTTCCCATACCCGTTTCCTATCAAAAATAAAAAGAATAATAGTAATGTCAGTAAAGCCATACAAAAAAGGGGGGATAAAGCACACCCGGGGTAAGTCAGCATAGCTCACCTGCTCAATAGGCGCCGAGGTCGCTTCCTCGTCGACGTCTGTATCACCTGCTTGCTCGTCTGAATAATCCCCGTCGAAGGACCCTAGGGTAAAACGTATACGAGTTCAAATTCTCTCTTAATTCGCAGAGAAATGAGACAGATACTAGAGCCTTTATATAGAATAAATTTTCCTCTTGCCTAAAAAGAGGGATTAAATGCGCTCCACGTGTAAAATTTAATGCATACCTGGATCAGACAGTACAAGGGCATGAGAAGACGGGCCCACTTGGTGTTCTCTCCCTGACATTGACGAACTGAAGGATTCCAAAATAGCAGACGGAGAACTCAGGGAATTAACATGACCGCGCCTAACAGAACAAACTAAAGGCTTTAAACGCGTTAACTTCATCACGTCAGCCGGTTTGGGACCGGCGCTCTGATTGCGACGTTCAAATTCCCGAACAAACTCAGGGTTGCTCGAACGAGTCGGGGTTTGTACGGACGCGTCACGTTTTCTCTTTGAGGAGGTTGATGGACGCGCCTGTTTAGTACAAGACTTGTTAGAAAGGGAGGATATACACCGAGGAACGGGAACTATGCCCGCTTCCCAGTTTCGTTTATCAATCAAGGCCTTCTCACGCCACTCATGCTCGGGCATGTTAAACCACTCCTCCAGAGACCGCTTGCGCGGTCCTGGATCATGAGCGTCGTCAGGCTACGGGCAAGCAGAAACTTAAGTAAACAAAATGTCTGGAAGACAAACACACGAACACAAAATATCAAATTGATATACCCAAGGGATGGTCACTCACCCAAACACCTCTGTCCAACACAGCGCTGGGCGCTGAAGGAGATGGCTTGGGGACTCGAGTCGTCCGCGATCGTCCTTGTCCGCCAGCAGCTTTTGGGGAGGAAAGGGGGGCCCTCCTTTTTGACTTAAGCTTCACAGCCGCGTCGGGATCTAAAGGAATAGGACCCCAAGCTGTCTCAGAAGAAATCCGAGCACGACCCTTGTTCCCAGGAACCAATCTCAGAGGTTCTGCTACACTCTTCTCAAGCACAAAACGGCCAACATGGTGCATTTCACAAAGCTCATCTTTATCCGGTGCGGGGTAGATGACACGGGCAGTGACCAGAAAGTTCATCACACGAGTTAAAAGCTCATTCCAGTAAAAACGCCAATCAGCGGAAACACGAAGGGTTTCTCGAGCAGGCTTTGGATAACGGATGGTAAAGGGGAGTGGACGGCAGCGAAGTGCGCCTCCTTCGGAATAGACAAATCTATCATAACAAACCTCAATTGAGGCATCGTTCAGGATAAGAAGAGGCAAGGGAGGCGGAGGAACCCCCTGATCAAAACCTGCTTGGCGGACAACCCGATCGAAATTATAGGCCTCAATAGAGAACGCGCCCCCGCAAAACCCAGGAAGGTAGCCAGAAGTAACTGACAAAATGAAGTCCACTTCACT
>JAJJMA010230076.1:0-12528 GCA_023529015.1 Papaver nudicaule
TATTAGCTTGTAGACTAGAGATATACAATGATTCTACTATCTACCTATGACTGAAAAGATATACAATTAGCGCATCAGTCTTGCAACAAACCTAACTAAAAATACAAATGCATGGGGACATGCAGCATAAAGTAAAATAAAATACTAAACCAAAATTATGGTTTGTATCTTATGCAATTACGTGATATGTGTTCATCTTCAGAAGATGAGACTCCAAAAGCTTCCAATAGATCCTGTTCGTACTGTGATAGCCCTGAAGTGTCCCATCTACTTTGAGTTGTCTCCACTACTTTAGGAGATGGAGGAGGAGGAGGAGGAGGAGCTGCCTGATTAGCAACTCTGTTAGCTTTGAAACGCGTAGACTTAGAGTTCTTATATCCCTGCTTTGCTCTTTCACTTCTTAGTCTAGTTAATTCTTCTCTCTTCCTGTAGTCTTCTTCGGTTGGACCATAAACTCCCTTGCTCTGAGATCTCCTTGTTCTTCTCCCATACGTCTGCCATGGTTCTTCTGAATCCGCACAATGATCCTGTATGGTTTCCTTTTCAGGAAGAGAAGTACTCGGGTTCTCGTTGGTATGCGTAGTTGTAGAAGCATCAAGTACGCCTTTTCCTTTAATACTCACGTTCTCTGGCTGCCCCAAATCCTGCTCATTATTCTCTGAATATAACCCCAGAGCAGCGTCAATTAGTTTAGCTCCAGTTTGCGAAACCGGAGCATCCAAACCCGGTTGTGAAGAGTTGGCGTCATCCTCTCCTAACCCAGCAAACTTGTTCTTCACAGGAACGGCATAAACTGGTTCAACTAGACTAGGCCTATTACTAGACCCAGCTTCATCTGAACCCATACCCGTACCCATACCCGGATGGTCCAGACCCGGTTCTGTCTGCAACCCAATTACTGCCGTCGACTGCCCACGGACCTGAATCCTAAAATCTTTAGGTTCTGAGTCTCTGCTGTTGTAGGATTCAGTACACACAGGAGAAGAGACTCCAGATGTATTACCTAGCCCATTGTTATCATCCAAAACTCGAGTAGCAACACTGTTCACTAATGGAGAATTTTCCCGATGATCATGATGATCATGATGATCAGAAAATTCACCAGCTGAAATACGATCCAGGGAGGCTTCAAACTCTGCAAAAGCTTCATCTTCTGCTGGAGAGTCAAAATAGGTGTGCTTAGGCCTCTGAAAATTACCTGGAAATCCATGATTTAGAGCTAAATTCTCCAGGAGGGAGTTATCGATAGCTCTTTGAATATCAGCGAGTTCATGCTCTGATATGTCAGCAGCAGAATCAACATTGGTAGGTTGTTTTTTCCTTGTGTCTTCCATTACTCTACCAGTTACAACCCATTCCTTGTCCGCATAATGATCAACAGATTTACTCTGTTTCTTTCTTTTCTTTGTTACTCTGTTTTCCAAAACAGAGGAACTCTGTTTCTTCTCTGTTTCAACATGTAGCTTCTTCTTTAGATCGTTACAGAGCTCCATTACATGACCAACCGAGTTACAATGCTTGCAGTACTTAGGTGGTCTAGGAATCACGACTTTCTGCTAGAATTGATGATGTTTAGCCTTCACGAAAATCTTTGATTCAATGTCCTTCGAAAAATCAATATCAACCAAAACCATGGCTGGATACCTGAAGTCATAGCTGAGTGTTGATTTCGCAACCCCTATTGGAGTCCCTAGTACCTTACCCAACGTCAGTAACATCTTCTCTGTCCAGAAAGATATCTTTAGGTCTGGAAATTGTACCCAAACAGCAGCATGAGATGACTTCTTATCTGGGTCGAAATCATCAGCGAACTCTTGGATTTTAGGGTCTGTTTATCTATCTTCCATGGACCTTTAAACATGACATGTCTTTTGTGTTCTTCGCAGTCAAGTTTGATTACAAAGAACCCTTTCGTCATAGCATATATCTGTACGCGATTAAGGTCGAAACCCCATTGTTGTATCAATGTTTTCTTCACGTCCAGAAACTTCAAACCTTTGAAGTCGAGTCTTCCTATTAGGCTGTGCTTCCATACACCTACTCCTTCCTCATAGAGGTCTGTAACTTCAAGATACTTCCCCCCGGATGTTACAGGTTGAGCTGTAGGCAGTGATTCTATACTGATCTTTGATGGCGGTAAGTTTTTCTCGATTCTGGCCACCTCCAACCATGTCTTCTTCAAACCCCCTACTGTATCAGGGTTGTTTGGTATAGTTTGATTACTCCCAGCCATCCTAAATCATCATGAATGATGAAGAACACTAGCAGTAATCAATTCCGGCGTGAATAGTTGTCTTCTCCGGCAAAAACCCTAATCGGGTTTACTGTAGCTCCGTTTTTTTCTGATTTTTAGGGTTTTCTTTTTGCCGAAATTTTTTTCATAATTTCCAAAAGTGCTGTTAATCGGTCATTCAATTTCATTAAAGAAAAGTGAGGGATTACAGAAGTAACAGCTATATATAGACCCACTCTAACAGCCTAAAGCCGGCCTAATAGCTGAAACCTTATTAAAAGACTTAAAAATATTACAATATAGCTCGAAGCCTTTAACCTAGACTAAACATAAATAAAGAAACTAGAAAAAGTCTCCTTCATGTCTTCAATACGAGCTTTGAGGTAGAGGTCGGAGTGAAACCCCATGAACCGGATCCGATAGATATGCCTTGACATGTGAGTAAGCCCGCAACCCACTGTTTTCAAATCCAGCCCAACCCATACCCTGTTTTAATAATTGGAGCCCCTTAGTAGAGCCCCAGGTCCGAATAGCAAGTATCCAGACCCATACCCGACTGGATCCGAGTTGGAATCCAGGTACCAAAGAAAACCCGTGGGTTTCATAATGGGTAAAAAAACCCGAAATTCATCTCGACCAAAACTGTGAGAACCCAAGCCTGTAGCCTTAGATGTAATTGAATCAGGATGAAGACGACCCCTGAAACTACCCATCCCTGTACCTTCGTCTTCCTCTGAGCAACACAGTAATGGCGACTGTTCATCATGATGATCATGATCATCGTGATCAGAAAGTTGATATATATCCGTATAAATCACACCTGAATGTGTAGAACAACTTGCTGTATCCCTAGGAGTAGTTACTGACTGATTTAACAACCCAGAAACCACTGTAATTCGGTAATTGATCTTCATCAGAAAAAAAACCTTCATATCATGATCATCCCGCGATAGCTTGATCTTGCGATTAACCACCACAGGAAGCTCCATATTAGGTAGAATCCAGCTCTTATATTCCTTATTTAGCTCTGAATCCACCCATAAAATCTTGTATGCCCTAAAGACATTAACACCCGAAACAGAGTTGCTCTGTTTTCGCGTGATTGATGATGATCCTCTGTTTTTCAAAACAGAGTATATCCCTGATGTTGCAGCAGCACGAATACTACCCTTTTCTGCTTCTCTGCACATACCCATGCTATATCCACCCAACCTAGAGAAGTTTGAAGGATTAAACACGGGGTTTAGAAGCTCGATTCTCCCCTGTTCTTCGTGTTTTTCTTCATGGCAGAAAAACTCTAAAACTTGGCAGACGAGTCTTCTGATGATCTGTAGCCTCCAATCCCTCCCAGCAGCATGGTTGTCGCTGGTAACTCCATGTGAGATACCAGAAGCTGCTGGTGATAAGACTTCAGCCACCATCATCGTGTTTGATGGAGATATACCCGATACGGCCACCATTAACCTGTCCTTCTTTGATACACGAACTCTAGCACCAGCAGCATCCTTTGTAGCATCCACGAGAGATGAAACACGTTCAGCAGTTGATGAAGTCGTGAATAAAACCCTAAAACTAAACATGCTTGAAGGTGTATGTTTGACGATGATGAACACCTCTAATCCTTGCTGCATATGATCATCACGACCTGGAATAGGTTTAGATGATGTTAATAAGTCTTTCCCTGCCATCCTTGATCACCGAAGATGATCAGGAGGCAAGGAAAAACGAGAATACTCAAACCCTAGCTTTTGGAGCTCCGGTTTTTTAGGTTTTGGAAAAATAATACGTGATAAAATAAAAATCCCTATAATTTCCAAAAGTGCTGCTAATAGGTAATTAAATTAATTTTTGTGAAAAATTACAAAAAACCTTTAGCTATACACAGACTCCCCTTAGCAGGTAGGGCGCCTATTAGCTGGTAGACTAGAAGATATACTAACTCTACTATCTACCTAGGCAGACTAGAAAATAACAAATTAGTTCTACTATCTGCCGAAAAAAAAAACCTAAAACTAGACATAGACTCATAAAATGAGCTCATACAGAGTTGCCTGATTGGCCTTCAATTCTGTTCCCTAGTGGGTTTATTATTTTTGAAGCGCTTAGACTTAGAATTTTGATATCCCTTTTTTGCTCTTTCGCTTCTTAGTCTTGTTAGCTCTTCTCTCTTCCGGTAATCTTCTTCGGTTGGACCCGGAACTTCATTACGAAGAGATCTCCTTGTTCTTCTCCCATACGTCTGCCATGGTTCCTCAGCTTCTGCCTCAGTACTATGATCATGTATGGTTTCCTTTTCAGGAAGAGAATTACTCGGATTCTCATCGGTATACACTTGGTCTGGATGTCCGAAATAATAATTCCACTCCTCTTCGTCAGAAGGACAAGAAGCTGTAGCCGTAACTCCAACCTCTCCCTTACCTGTGTTAATATGTTGCTCTGGTTGGTCTGGATCCTTCCCTGTAGGCTCTGTGTAAAGCCCCAAAGCAGCGTCAATTAGTTTAGCTCCAGTTTGTGATACCGGAGCTTCCAAAACCGGTTGTGAAGAGTTGGCGTCATCCTCTCCTAACCCAGCAAACTTATTCTTCACAGGAACGGCATAAACTGGTTCAGTTAGACTAGGCCTATTACTAGAACCAGCTTCTTCAGAACCCGTACCCGTACCCGTATCCATACCCGGTTGGTCCAGACCCGGTTCTGTCTGAAACCCGAATACTGCTGTCGACTGCCCACGGACCTGAATCCTAAAATCTTTAGGTTCTGAGTCTCTGCTGTTGTTGGATTCGGCACTCACAGGAGAGGAGACTCCAGTTGGATTACCTAGCCCATTGTTATCATCCAAAACCCGAGCAGCAGACCTGTTCATTAATGGCGACTTCTCCTGATGATCATGATGATCATGATCATGATCAGAATCCTCACCAGCTGAAACACGATCCAGCAATGCTTCATACTCTGCAAAAGCGTCTTCTGAAGCTGTAGAATCAAAATAGATATGTTTAGGCCTTTGGAAATCGCCTAGGATACCGTGGTTTCGAGCTAAATTCTCTAAAAGAGAATTATCGATAGCCCGTTGTATATCATCAATTTCCTGCTGTGATAGGTTCTCAGCAGCAGAATCCATAGTTGCAGGTTGTTTTTTCTTTGGTTCTTCCATCACTCTACCAGTTGCAACCCACTCCTTGCTTGTAGAAGGATTACTCCTCTTTTTTCTCTTCTTTGATGCTCTGTTACCAAAAACAGAGGTCCTCTGTTTTATGTTCTCTTGCTCTGTTTCGACAGCAGCAGTGCAAAGTTTTTTCTTTAACTCTCTACAGAGTTCCATGTCATGACCAACTGAGCTGCAGTGTTTGCAGAACTTAGGCCGTTGTAGAATCGAGACATTCTGCCAGAAGCTATGATGTTTGGCCTTAACGAAAATCCTCGATTGAACATCTTTTGAGAAGTCAATATCCACCAGAACCCTAGCTATGATGTTTGGCCTTGCACAAAACTTGCATCTGTCAAGGCCAAAAAAAAACTGGGTGTTGATGAAAGGCTTTCTGGTAGACTATTCCAATTTCCAAAAGTGCTGCTATTTTGTCATTCAATCTACACTGTAAGGGAAATTACAAGAGAAAAGCTATACACAGACACCCCCTAGCAGCATGAGGGTGCCTATTAGCGACTGTACAAGGCTACAATAAATAAAAATGAAGTGCAGTAGCCCTAATAAAGGCACGCAGGCCTTACCTAATACTATTAGACTCACCAAGATGGCGTACTTGACCATCCTCAGCCTTAGCCGACTCGGAAGACTACCAAACCATGGTTCCTCTAAACCTAGTAGACTAAGTGACTCACCCAATTAGCGTCTCACCGTCCTCAGAATCTGACTAGGGAGACTACTAAAAAGGCTCCTCACAATCATAATCACCATTGCCTAGAACTAATAGACTTACCAGGATGGCGTACTTGACCAGCCTCGGACTTAGCCGACTCGGAAGACTACCAAACCATGGCTCCTCTAACCTAGTAGACTAAGTGACTCACCTAGTTAGCGTCTCACCGTCCTCAGAATTTGACTAGGGAGACTACCAACTAGGTTCCTCAAAACAAAAACCTGAACCGGAAACAACTCGCCATTGACTCACCCGAATCAGACTCACATCCTACTCAGAAACTGACTCGGCAGTCATCTGACTCGGACTCCTCTGGCGAGTTGAATCACAGTTCCAGAAACATAAGAATCACAAACAGTGTGTTACATAATGGCTTACAGCCTACAAATCAAACAAAACGAGTTCTTCTGTATGTAGCAGTTGGATCTTCAGCTTCATCCATAAATTCTGGCTTACCTTGTAAGTCTTCTATAGTGCCTGCAGCTAGGATTGCACCTCTGTTAGCCATTAAGTCTGCACTGAAATTGCCTTCTCTAAAGATATGTTCATAGCTGACTTGCTCATACATAGCAGCTGCTTGCTTCCATTTTGCCTGGCAGTACCAAGGGATAGTAGCATTCTGAAATGCTAAGATTGCCGCCATTGAATCAGATCGAACTCTGATCTTCCTCATGCCAAATTGAACTGCCCAATAGAGACCTGCAATCACAGCTTGGAGTTCAGCCCAATAGTTAGTAGCTTCACCTAAACCAACTGCCAAACAGCCCAGCACATCACAGTTGAAGTTTCTTGCAATGACCCCACATCCAGCAGCACCAGGATTTCCCTGTGAAGCTCCGTCACAACAGATTAGAACCTCATCAGGTTCTGGAGGTAACCAAAGGATATCAGTTACCTGAATAACAGCAGTGGTTCTCTTTTCAATCTTGAAGTAGTTTAGGATGTTGACGTCTTCACCAGCACGTATATGATCATGAAAACGACGTGAGTTCTCACGTACAGCTCTAAAAACTTTGTTCTTCAATTTGTAGAATGGAGTATCTCTTTCTTCATACCATAACTTGTTTCTTTTTTCCCAAAGAACAGATTTAACTGCCATATTAGCCACAAGCCAAAGTTTCCTTATCATTGGAGCTCTGTTCTTACCTGCATCATAAGAGTTAAGCAGATTATAGTCAGGAAGAAGTCTGAATATACTCGATATCCATCTCCACAATCTCTTTGCAACAGGGCAGTCCCAGAGGATGTGTTGTAAAGAATCAATGCCGGTTCTACACATTTTACAGTTCTTATCAACTGAATAACCAAATCTCGACTCCACTTTATCCTTAGTTGCACAGCAGTTTTCCCTAAGGAATTTCCAGTTCTGTGAAGCCAATTTGGGATGAACCTTCATACCCCAAACCAAGTTAGTACCAACCAGTTTAGGGTAGTGTTTACGAATTAAATCACGAGCTGAGCTGACTGAAAAAGTTCCTTTTTCATCCGGTTTCCAAACACGCACATCAGTTCCACCTCTAGGCTTTGGCAGAGCATCAACATCTACTCCAGCTTCAAGCATGATAGTTCTAATAGCATCGGGAATACGCCAATTTCCATTGTGAATGATATCACTCACTCTTGTCATGAAATGATTTCTGTTGGAGCTAGCCATACCCCTGTGAACAGCAAGAGAAAAATCAGAGCACCAATTATCAAAAAACAGAGAGGTATTTGCACCATCTCCAATAATGGTTGTGGTATTAGCTTCCACTATAGGGTGAACCAGTTTGATTCCTTTAAAGATTGAGGAGTTCTTGTGTTGATAACCAATGATATCTCCATCCATTTGAAAGTATTTGGCTCGTAAATACCGAGCCCAAATCTTGTTGGAGTTCTTTACTTCCCACCAAAACTTCATGAGGAGAGCTTTATTCATCGTCTTCAAACTCACTAGACCCAGACCTCCTTCCTCATAGGGGCAGCAAAGCTTCTCATATGCAATGATGAAGCTTTTAGTGACCTTACTATCACCAGACCAAAGGAAATTAGCTATTGCTGTCTCAACAGCTTTTACAAATTTACTAGGCCATAAGTAAACTGACATGACATGAATTGGGTAGCTAGATATCACAGATTTCACAAGAACTACTCTATCCTGAAATGAGAGAAGTTTTCCCACCCATGAGTTGAGTTGAGCTTGGATTTTGTCAACGATGTGTTTGACATGCTTGTATCTTATAGCACCTGGCATTAACTGCACTCCTAGGTATTTGTCTGGAAATTGTACCAATTCCATTCCCAAAATTTGAAGCACCTGCTCTCTTCTTGCTTCATCAGCACCTCCAAAATAAACTTTGCTCTTCTGCTTAGAGACAATCTGACCAGAGCTAGAAGCATAAGAGTCAAGCAAATCTAGCAAGCTGGTGAGACTTAGATCATTTCCACGACAGAAAATCATAATGTCGTCAGCAAAAAACATGTGTGTAGGAGACACACCTTTCTTCTCCAGCATATACTTCATCTTACCAGTTTGAAAGAGTTTGAGGATGTTGCGACTCAAGACATCTTCCATAAGAACAAAAATTAGAGGAGATAATGGGTCACCTTGACGTAAACCCCTAGTGATACTGAAAAACCCTTCTGGACTGCCATTAAAGAGCATTGATATTCTTGCTGAACGAAAGATATTCATCAGGAAGGAACACCAAAACTCAGAGAACCCATACTGTCTAAAGACCTCAGCTACAAAATTCCAACTCACCGTATCAAAAGCTTGAGCAATGTCCAACTTGATTCCTACATTGCCACCAACTCTGGGATCTTTCAGGTCATTTATTAGCTCTGATGCAAGAGCTATATTTTCCTGAATATGTCTGCCCTTGAGGAAAGCCACTTGGTGTTCAGAAACTAGTTTGTCTAGCACACCCCCAAGTCTTGTTGCCATGATTTTTGTGATAATCTTGAAGAAAAAAGTGCTCAGGCCTATTGGTCTAAACTGCTTCATGGTGTTGGCTCCCTTCTCCTTTGGGATGAGTAACAGAAAATTGTTGTTGACACCATTGGGAATTCTGCCCGTAATCCAGCAAGATGATATAGCTCTGACTAAATCCAAACTAATAATGTCCCAACAATGACGATAGAAGCTTCCAGGAAAGCCGTCAGGACCAGGAGCTGAATCAGCTCCAAGATCAAAAACAGCCGCCTTTATTTCCTCATGATTAGGAACTGAGTCCAAGATACGAGATTCTGTAGCATTTATTGTTTCATGATCATAATCAAATATTAATGGGTCAATGATTGTAGCATTACCTTTGAATTTTTGCTGGTAATAATTAATTGCATGCAGCTTTAATTGCTCATCATCAGTAATCATTACTCCGTTATCCGTCATCAGTTCAGTTATTGCATTTGAGCTTCTCCTCATTCGAATACTGTTATGGAAGAAAGCCGTGTTTGCACTCCCGAAATCAACCCAATTCATTCTAGCTTTTTCCTTCATTATAGAAGCCACCACATGTCTTGCCTCTTTCACCTTCAGCTTAGCATCGTTAAGATTTGCTGATAAAGCTTCATCATAAGGGTTTATATCACTTGCAAGCTGAGCTGCTTCAAACTCAACTTCAGCCTCTTTCAGCTTAACATGGACATTGCCAAAAACCGACCAATTCCATTCCTTCATCACCTCCCTCAATCTCTTAAGCTTTGTGAGAAAGACATGAACATAAGTACCTTGAACTCTGCCAGCCCAGCAATCAGCAACCATTTGAAGAAAACTTTCATGCTCATACCAGATTTTCTGAACACGAAAAGGAGCTCTAGGTGGTCTATTAAGCATAACAGGGAAACCCACTAATGGAGAGTGATCAGACACCTCTCTAGGAAGAGAGATGTACCTCCAATTATGGAATTTCTCCAACCAAGCTGCATTAATAACAAATCGATCTAGCTTTTCTAGCACACGACGATTACCTGTTCTCTGATTACACCATGTCATAGCCGTTCCAGAATTTTCTGGTTCAAAAAGACCATTTGCTCCCATCCAGTTTCCAAACTCTAGCATCGAGTTGAGTTCAGGACCTGATTTTGCTTCCTTTTCACAAGCTCTGAAGTAACAGTTGAAGTCTCCAACTACCATCCAGGGGGAATTAACATCTCTATGCATTAACTGGGACCATAAATTTCTTCTAATTTCCTTAGAATGACCTCCGTGCACAAAGGATATGTAAACACCTTCATAATCAACAGTTATGCCTTGTTTTGAACTGTCAATAACTGTAGGACTTTGACTATCCTTCCTCCAGAAAATCCAAGTGTCACCTCTTTGAGCTTCATTATGAATTACAGTGTAACTGTAATCTAGTAATTGAATCTTCTTCACTTCTTCCGCCGTGCATTTAATTTGTGGTTCAGAAATACCAAGAATGTCAGGTTTGTATTCCCTGACTAGCTGTCTGAGTTTGGACTTAGCTACAGCTCTTGCTAAGCCATTAATGTTCCAGTACATGACACGCATTATAAACCACCTGGTTTTGAACCGTGCTGAGGCGGTTTGTCATTTCCAGACTTTGTGCTGGATATCCTCGCTGACCTTCTAGCAGTCTCCTTAGCTCTGTCCAACTCTTCTTTGCTGAGTTTAATTTTAAAAGGTTTATCTCCCTTAGCATTGTCTGGCTCACTTGAAGATGTAGAAGAGCTTTCTTTCTTTTCATCAGGAACAGATACATGAGCAGTATCAGCTTCAGTTGTAGCATTTGGTTCACGAGCAGTCTCACTAGCTGAACCTGTTGCCATATGCTCATGTTGAGCATGAGTATCATCTGTAATGACTAATGGTGTAGCATCTGTGGAATGGAATTCAGACTCAGTATGATGTTCAGTAGAGGTAGAGCTACTAGAACTACTGGTAGCAACTTCAGCTGCTTTTAGTTTTTCCAATTCTTTTCTTTTCAATTCTTCAGCATGTTTTAGATCTTCTAGCTCTCTCAGCTTTGCTAGATCATGTTCAAGTGCTGCTTCTTGACTTACAAACTCGGCTCTAGTCTCACTAGCAGCTGTTTGCATTTCAATAGCAGCTTGCTCAGGAATCACTTGATCACTCTCAGGATCATTAGTGATGTCCTTTACAAAGGGCTCATGTTCAACCCCATCATCACCGACATCAGCCACAACTTGTGTAGTAGCAACAGTTGGATGAACAACCGCATCATCACCGCCACCAACTGTGCTATGGTTCCCTTGATCAACCCCATCATCACCGTCAAATGGAGCCGTACTCTCAGAAGCAACAGTAAGGACAACCCCATCATCATCGCCTTTTGCTGTGCTTTCATCTACAACCTTCTCCTGATCATCATCACTCTCATACTGTTCTTCGACATTATGAGGAATGTATTTCTCAGGTGGTGGAGATGGAGAGCTAAAATAGAATTTTCTTGGCTTTGTAAATTGATCATGCAGACCATAAAACCTAGCCAAATCGTCTAAAATACCCATGTCTGCAGTTCTCTGAGCATGCTCAATTGCCAATGGTGTCATCCTGGCTTCAAAGACATTTTCAATAACAGGGTATGATGCTTGCCAACCTTCAGCCGAACTCCCCTTGAATACTCTTCCCGATGGAATCCATGCTTTCCCAGCAGCTGGAGAGCATTCTTCAAAATCATAAAATAATCCGTCATCACAGATTATCTTCCTCCTTGCAATTGTAGCAGACTCTGTTTTTTTAGGGTTCTTTACAGACTCTGTTTCTTGAACACCAAAAATCTTCTTAGCAATGTTACAATCATTGTACTGATGTCCCAAATTCTTGCAGTGAGTGCAGTAACTTGGTTTGTCCACAATCACTACATCTTGCCAGAATTCTTCCCTTCCTTTACCTGGAATTACATAAATCTTCTCCTGAACGTCTTGAGAGAAATCAATATCCACCAAAACTGCAGCAGGATAACGGAAATCATATTCCAAAGTAGGTTTAGCCACTGCTATTGGCGTACCCAAGATCTTACCCATCGTCAACATCATCCTCTCCGTCCAACACTGGATTTTGAGTTTAGGAAACTGACACCATACGGCTTTATTGGATCTCTTGACATGATTTGGATCAAAGTTCTCATCCCAATCCATCACCTCCAGATTCTGTCTTCCATGAGTACCCAATCGCACCTTCCATGGACCATTGTATTTCACATGGTTCTTCTGATCTTCATCACCGATTCTAATCAGAAAATAACCCCTAGACATCGCGTATAGATTAGCACTAAAACCCCATAGTTTGCTTAGGGTATCAGTTACTTCTCTGAACTTCAACCCCTTGAAATCAAGCTTGCCTACCAAGCTGTGTCTCCAGATATTAACCCCTTCATCGTACTCCTCCTCACACAGCAGGTATTTCTTCCCTGTTGCATCAGTCTTCGCCGGAGTTAGAGAAGATACAGT
>JAJJMA010230084.1:0-15070 GCA_023529015.1 Papaver nudicaule
CATGAATATGGTTTCGAAATTTAAAAGTGTGATATGACATTCTAGATATTCATATGTAGAGAATCAAATAAATAATTCAGAACTTCAGTAATCGGAGCCAAACCAAGTGTTCGAACTCAGAACATCAGTATATCGAGTCTAACAACATAAGTGTGAGTCACGATCTCGACTACATTTAGCACATACAAGTACATACCAATTAATCCGACAGAGTCAGACAAGGTAAGTGGAGACACAATACTGTGATGGATTAAATCTCATATATACTACCGAGACAACATCACAACTGCTATATCCAACTCGCAAATTTTAGGAAAAACCTTATATCACTTAGAGACGGAGAAGAAAAGAAAGCTATAAGCAATATGGACGTCATAACTATAACAACAATATCGCAAACGATAAAGTGAAGTTATATCTTAAGACACACTGATCACAAGTGATCAAGTCATAACGTAAAGCTCAAGCATTAAGTTATGTTTTTGTCTTTTGTAGCAAAAGTGTAAAAGGTAATGGAATCACGTTATTTAGATTGGGGCAATTGCACAAAATAGTCCTGTAACATGATATAATTACAAAACTAGTTTATAATTCACAAAGTACTTTCCATATATATTTCGTGCCTTTCTTGTCCTCGAACTATCCGCGTAATCCCTAAACATATCCCAACATTAGAGGTAATCCTCTCATTAATTCTATCTACCATTTCTCTGTGTGTAACTGCGGAACAATCTCCATTGAAGAGACGCAGAGAATGTAAAGATCGTGGGCCAGGGTTTGTGAAATCTCTCTGGCAAGGGTTTGTGAAATCTCTCTGGCAAGGGTTTGTGAAATCTCTCTGGCAAGGATCCCATTCAATCTCAGTTCCGTATTCGTACCCAAAATTGGTAGGTTGTTGTTACCAGATTCGTCAAAATTTGAGATGTAAACCTCCAACATCAATCTGATTGAACTATTGGTTTAATACACGATGCCGATGTAAACAAAAAACTTGAAACAAAACCAAAGTTGTTTCTGTTAATTGATGTTTTATTGAGATTCATGCTCAAAAATGCAGCTCGTTATGTCGGGTCATCAATCTCATCATTGCAATCATTTAGATCAGCACCCTCATCATTGAAGTTCATCTTGCTGTTAATGATGTTTCAATTAAGCTCAGGTTGATGTTCCTGATGTTTTAGTGAAGGGATTATTTCCTTTTATAAGACAGATGGACAAATCCAGTTGAATTTAGCTCTTCTCTCTGTTACACACTTTTTTATGGGCATAATCAACATCCTTTAATTTTTCCTTAACCAGTGCGTTAATATCTCGTCGCACAGATGTATATTCAACACCGCAGGAACAAAACAAGGAGAGTGCATATACGGTAGTATTATGTTAAGAGCCGAAGGCTCATACTCGGCTAGGGTCCCACATAATGCATGGGTCGCACCATGGTCTGTTTTAGACTACAAAAATAGTAGTGATAAGTTAAGATTTAGCCGGCTCAACATCGCAAGCCGCTCCAAAAACCACTGCTGGTTCGCACAAGCAAGGCATATCGGGTAGTACTTTTTGCAAAAATATATAAATACGTCGAACATGCATCTCACCTAAATCGCACATGGATCGCAATACAGAGGAGTAGTTTCTGCAATTCCTTGTAAACATGTGGGTGGACGAAACACTCGATCTTCATTGGTCAGTTGAAATAAGGAATGGTGTAGAGACTTAGGGGACCATCACTGTTTTGATTTGTGGGTCAAATATTATTTTTAGGGTGAAAACCTAAACACTAACACGCTCGAATCAGTTCTTTCATCTGGTTCCTTGCTTCTATTCCCCAGCACAACTCTGTCTAAATTTTACTCGTTACCCCAAAGCATCCGAGATATAAATCCACAAAGCAGTGATAGTGAATGCGAGGATGAGGCTGGGAATAAAACCACCCCACCAACTCTAGAGATTAACTGGAAATGAGGATGGCATTAGAATTTGCCTTGGAGGAGTTTCGGGAGGGAGAAGAGGATGAGGCTAAAGAAAATTTTGCTGTTGAGAGAGGTGATGTTAGAGAAGTCCTCTGCATCGTAAAATCAAACAATAATCCTTAAGAGTAGTTCTTGTGTCGTTGAAGGGTGTCGTTGAAGGGTGTTGGAGGATGGATAAGCACAGGGGAAGAAGGGTCCAGTGGCGAAAGATACTTCCTCATAGGTTACTGTGTACGTGAACTCCACATAGGGTTCCTTACAGAGTAAGGTTTCAAGTGATTTTATTTAAGCTAATGACAAACTCCTTTTGGCTCACTCACACTGCAATTCTACTTACATTTAGGGTACTTTGCGGAGTTTCAAAAAAACTTAGTATGTACATGGAAACACCGTCTTTTTCTGCTTATAACAGTTTCAAAGGAGTATCTAGTGGCCTAGTGGTGGACTACTAACAGTTCATCCACCAGGCTACACATTTAATCGTAACCAAAACATATATGCAGGTGAGCGTTTGTCAGTATGCGGACCTTTGCAATCAGGTTACGATTACGTTGCAGTCTGATTGCAAGTAGGAATATCTCATTTGGGTTATGTTCATATATTGACCTCTTTATCCTGGTGCTTAATTAATTTTTCTTTCCATCTATAATTTCTTTATGGACACCGGCCCTTTGCTGAGAAATGCAGAGTTTAAACAGGCGCTTTTATTTCACAAGATTTTTTGGAACAACTTCATATGGAACATCCTTCCGTTATCATGCCTTTGATCATAACCAACTACCAGTTATGGAAAAATAAAATACAAGTGAAAGTAGGTTTAACTAGCCTTTAATGTGTTAAGACTGTTAAGATACTTGTAACAAGTTTGCCTAAAGAAGTTTGACTAGAGACCATTATACCTGTTTATTGTAAAGTTGAAGACCTTAAGTTTCCAATAAGTAGTGCAGACTATTTTTTGCACCTGTAAAGGTTATACTTTTTTTTTTTGATACAAACCTGTAAAGGTTATACCTTGGGGTCCAACCAATGCTCATCGTTACTTTACCATGGGGTAGTCTTTTCATATCCAGTAAATGTCTCCTTGACTTTTACTTTACTGGTGTAATTAGTAGAGAGAGGAGGTTGGAGTAATTTTTCTGTGTTTCATTTCACATGATTTGGGTCCACTGTCAGTATACGGCTGTGATTTGATCTCCCAGAAATTGGGCAATCCTGTTCGGCCGTTTCACTTTAGCTATGTTGATGCGGAGCATGCAGTGTAATTTTGTAGGCCTAGAGTACTAGGTGCCATAATTGTTTTGCAACTTCCGAGTGCGAGAGGGTGGTATGGAAACCTGTGCAACTTCATTTTCCACCACAATTTTTTTTTCCAGCATAAATCTTAAAACAAGATTTTAATTCAGAGCATACCGATTTTCCTTCGGCATCAACGATGATGAAACCATTGGATGTGAATGTTCTTTTTGTGGATTCCTTTGGCTTTATCTACTGCATGCCAGACCGGAAGTATGAGGAATTGCCTCTCAACGATCCTCCATGGTTCCTTGCACAAAGGGATCTTGTCATGTGTGGTTGCCCTTTGAGTGCAGGACATGAAGGACCTGAAAAGCCCCCTGGTTTCACTGAACCAAGGAAAAAGAAACAGAAGGTGAAAGAAGAGCCCATTGATTTCATTGACAATATTGATCGTCATCAGGTAAGTAACTGCTGCTTCTGTGAACTTTGTGGTGATCAGAGACATTTTAATTTCTATGTTCCTGAAATCAATCCCCTGCAATCTATGCATTACCAAGTGTCTAGGCCACCCTCTAGGGATGGATTGCATCATTTTCCACTTGCAATTGTTGTACCCATGTATGCTGAAGTTAATGGTAGAAATGGTGTTATAGAGCATGTTGCTCTTAAGGGGTCTCCCACATACTTGCAGAGTACAGTGGTGGGTGTTAGAGAGCTTAAGGAGTATGAATTTACTCTTGAAAGGCATAGCCTTAGATCTTTCACCATAGATCACCCACACACTTGGCTTGTTCTTGCTGGTACTGGAAGTCAGGGGTTCAAAATTGTGAAACAGGGGGATGTGATGTATGGTGGTGGTGTTGATCATGTGCCCAGGAGGGTTGTGGGGGATGAGCATATGGGTTTTATGGCCTCCTTGCCAGAGGGAGTTGAGCCAACATTGGATATTCCTTCATTAGATTTTAATTTGGCCAATATGACTGAGATGAAAGGTCGATCATTTGTCATTTCAAATCCCATTCTCCAAGAACTTTTCACAGCACGTCCTGATACCTGGTATGTAATTGTCGGCAAGGGAATAGATGGGTTTGTTGTAGCTTCTAAAGGAGATGTTGTTCATCCTGGTGGATGTTCTTTTGGGCCACAGCTCATAAAAGGGGATATAAGAGAGGGTTATGTTGCTACTACATTGGATGTGCCTGATGGTGCTGAATTGCCAAGCTATATTCTGACAACCAGGATGCGGGCTTTCTATGGAAGTGGTAGTTATTTTGGTGGTACTTCTGCAAGTGTGACAGAAGAGAAAACTGCTAGTGGAACTGACATAACCAGGGCAATTGTGCCTTATGTACCCACACCACAGGTAAGTGACATCATAGTTTCTAATAACTATGGTAATGTAGTTGTTCATATAATTGTTAGGAGCTAAAAGTATAATCATGCTTGTGTATGATTTTAGTGCAGTAGGGGCTAAAAGTATGATCATGCTTGTGTATGATTTTAGTGCAGAAATTAATGTATATGAACTGCAATTGCAGGTATGGATAGAGGTAGCAGTAGAACTCACCCAAGCTGGTCGTATGGAGGAGGTGCAGAGAAATCGGCTGCCAATGGAGTTGAGGAGATTGCAAGGGATTCTGCATTGGGGACATCCAGTTCCAGAGGATAATTCCACCATTCCAGCACCTATTTCCCAGAGAACGAGGAGCAAGCGATTGACCAAGAATGTGAATCAAATCTAAGCAACCAGCAGCAATGGCAGACCCAGCAATGTTTTCATGGTTTTGTGATTTTTTTTTCTTGTTTTTGGTTTCTTTTCTGACCCCCCAAGTAATTTTTTGGTTTTGATTGTGGGAGGGTGGTAGTCACGGGGTTTCTGTCGAACATTGAACATGGCTGTTCTATTAGTGAATTGGTATTTGCTAGTTGAGTTGACGGTGATGGTTGGAACATTAAGATGTTGATTGTGAAAGTATTTCTGATGTCGATGTGAAAGTATTACGAGTTCCGGTAAAATGGACTGATAGGATCCCACTACTAAGCCACAAGCAGTGGGGACCTATAGTGAACCTTAGATCACCGTTTTGTCCAAAACAGTGAATTATAGGAGGGGTTTTAGACCCTTTGACTAGAATAATGTTTGCACCAGTTGTATAAATCAAATCCAATTAAAGTATTCAGCCGAATTCAAAATGCAAAACATTGTATTCATTCGATCATTGTAAAGGTTGTACATTATGAGCTAGTTAAAAACCGTTCCCGCTGGGGATAAAAATGCAATAAATAAAGCACAAATTGCATCAGTTCATGGAACATGTCTCGCAACCAGCTATCAACGGACTGGTGCCAGCTCCACCAGATGAAGGGTGACTATTCAATAATGGTGAGCCAGTACCTGCACGAGCATTAGGAAACGAGCCCCACCACAGGCATCCCTACACGCAAATGCTGTGAGTAAGACCCGACTGAAACAGATGTCATTGCACAGACGTAGTCCGGGATGCCCTTATACTAAATGAGGAAACAGAATGAATACAACAAAGAAAAGGACTAAGGCGTTAAAGAATATCTTACTTGTGTTAGAAGAGCAAGTGTTAATTGCTCTTCCAAACGAGCCAATCTTTCTTTAGTGCTTTGGCATTCAGCTTCTACCCATAGCCAATGAAACATTTCCAGAAGTCAAACTGCAAGGCATTTTCTTATTAATCAATACAATTGACAGAGAGAATGTGATGCAAATAGCTGAAATAAACATGCCCAGCTAACTGACGCAGTAGATGAACGACTATCCCAGCTAAGTGAACAAGTGAAGTTTTCAGAACACGTGAGTGCAACAATGGTTATCCACCTACACTTACCTAAAGTTGATATCCATAGCCAGCAGAATAAGAAGACCAATAGAAGCCCTTGGAATGAGAGCTTAAGCAATTAACATACAAACTTTCACCTTTTGTATCACCAAGTCATACAGTTTCGGACGGTGATAAAATAATCGAAGAAACATACAGAAGGATCTACCAAAGAACAGAATAAGGAAAAAAAAAGAAGAGTGGCCTCCTAATATGATTGCCACTGACCGTCAGGCTGCTTTCAGGTCTAAATATGATAAGAGTCGTGTTTAGCGACACAATGCATCCCTACACCCAAACGTTGTGAGTAATGCATCCTCAGGGGTTAATGACATCTTCCATCCAGGCTGAGTAGTTGTTGCCTTTGCCGGTGTGGGGATAGGTTGATGATTTTCTGGGCTGCATTTGTTGTTGTGAAGGCTGAACTGCTTAGTTTGTAAGGTGCAATGGTTCGTGTCGCAGTAGCAGTGGCCTTGTAGACAGCTTTGGCAGAAGTACCAGCTTCTGAAAGTCCTTCAGGTTGCTGGAGAGTGGATTTGGTGAAAAGGTGCAGTTGGTTTAGTATCAAGAAAATGCAACCCAAACGTTTTCCATAAATGCGAAATGCAACCCAAGTGTTTTTCATAAACATAAACATCATGACTAATTAAAGGATAATGTGGCTACTAACTGCATACAGGCTCATTCTAGCATACAGGCTCATTCTAAGCATAAGTAGTGAATCTCAAGTGATACATTGACAGTGATTCGTCCGCTGGTCTGCTTTATTGCCCAAATTGAATTGGGTTAGTATTTAAACATCTTAGCAGATACGCTTCTTAAACCACCACAGAGTAGATGCACAAACACTAACTCATTTCAGTTAAGAGTGTAGTCTTTATCCCTTCACAGTATGCAGGTTATACAACACGCAGAATCAGCATCTTCCATTTCTGTCGAAGGTGCTGATACCCAGCGAGACAGTGTTGACTATCTATCCCTAGAACTATAAAAATGCAAATATTATCTATTGGTTGTTAGACCTGGTAATTGTGGTGCTACTCATTACTTGGATTGGGGTGGTGACGTGATGATTTTGCACTTGTCGTGGGATAGAATGAAAGTGATGATTTTGACATAAACACTGCCGAACAAATAAATGATTTAGAGCGGAACTGATTCAAACTTCCAACCAAAGAATTGTACTTAGTTACCTTTTGACAATGGTTAACCCCTCCTTCCCAGTGCTGGATATGTTAGTTGTCACGAAGAAAAGAATTGTTACTTCTGTTCAGAATCAACCAAGCATTGTATGTTTCTTTATGTTTCTTGTCTTCTTGATCTTAGAAGTCCCTGTAATTAGTGGGGCGAGATTAAAACCAAATAGTTTTCCCATTTCAAAGAATAGCCCTTATGCAAGAGAAAAGTTTTCCTATGTCAATGAAAATTTATCTACAATGTAATACCTCAAGGTGGGAGAAGTAGAAATGTTTCATTTTAAACTCATACGTCAGATGGTCTAGCAAGATGTAGTTAGATACTAAAATTAGCTTTTGATAAAAACTGTTATCCAGTTTGGTAACTCTCCACTACAATCATCAAACTATTAACTATCTATATTCCAGTTATTCGGTATATTGAGCAGCAAGCCTTCTTGCTCAAGCAAAGTCTTATAAACAAATGGTACCAACCTGGGCAGTTCAAATTTGACATTTACATCGGCCTGTGAAGCTGTCAGACCAGGAACTTCTATTAGCGACCCTCCTTTAAGAACTTAACTAGATAAAGAAACTCGTAATAATAAAAGAAAGTCATCTGATACTTTATCTTAAAGACAGAAACCACACCAAAAGATACTGTAGATTCCCAAGACCCAAAATAAAGGCCAGAAGTTTAGCCATGGTACTTCCATTTTTGTACATGTGCTTAGAAAAGTCTGTAAAGAAGGAACAATGGTCACACCTGATAACGACCCCTGTACCTGCATCGCGAGATAAGATTGCTTTGCCATCGTAATAAAGTTTGTAATAATCTGGAGCAGGAAAAGACCATGTAATATGGAAGGAAACTGAGAATATACATATTACTATCACCTTTGAGGTTGCGAGTTACACTTTCGATTGTAGTATTCAACGGAAGTAGACCCAGGCTTATACCTTTCAGCCTTTAGGATGTCCCTGGAGGGAACAACCAAACAGTCTTTATGGGGAAACCAAAATATGGTTGCTTAGGAATATTAACAATAGATAGAAACATTCTCTGGAGATTGGTAAATATGCTAAACACCAACCTTAATCTTGGCACATATTGCCTGTCAGTCCAAACACTTTTGAGTATCTTATCAGCTTCCAGTTTACGAAAAGTGTCGGGCTGATTTCTTTTCACATAATCTCGGATGTCTGTTTGATTGGGTATATCTTCAAGGAATTTGCGGATTTCTCCACCCTCCTCTGTTCCAACAAACTGTAACTATCAATTTGATATACGAAAAACTGATACATATCTCTAAACACAAAATAGAAGGCGAGACTTACTTAAAGCGGTATCATTCATATCCCCTTCTGTCCATTTTCTTGGAAAGACTGCTGTATTGTCCTAGATAACATAAAGAAAAAAAATTAACGTTGGACACAGTATTAGATGGAAAAAGTGGAAGATGGTAGATGTAACAGCAGCAAACAAACATACTGAATTGAGAACAGTTTTAATTGGAGAATCATCCACCAGAATAGTGTTTGAATCATTATAACAGCCTGATGGGTAATAGTGCAAGATTTGTGAAGTTATCTTTAGAAACCATGGCTTGTTTCTATCGTTGGGATCACCCAATTTAGTATCGGTGCACTCTTCTTGGCTCTGCCCAGAATCGTAGGACAAAAAAAGTGAAAAGAGTTTTAGGTCAGTAGAATCGCTCCAGACTCATCTGTGCCAACTAGCAAGATAAATGAACTCAAGTAAAGATTGCTGGGACAACAATACCCATATCATCACATTACGGGTGTCCAAATCCAGCGGTAATATTTTCCCCACTGCACTCTGAGTGTTGTACCTACAGTGTAAGAGAAGAACAACACATAATTATTCAAGTGAACAAAATAAAATAGGATGAAAAGGTAAACAAAATAACAAAATATTAGTTTTAACAGTACTTATTCATTGAAGACCAAAACAACACTTGTTCAAACGACGTAACACAGAAGCGCACGAAATCCTTGCAATGAGGCCTTAAGAGTTCGCAGTCTCTCCGTGAATTTCGAAAATAACCAAGGATCCCATTCAGGTCAAGAATCAGCAGAATCTTCTTCTTGCCAAATGCTGGATTCAACACCCTCTCTGAGTTATTTATGCCACTCATTTCCCCTGAAACAATTTCAGGGGTATCAAACCACGATTGACATCTTTTCGATTTGGTAAGTTGGGCTGTGAGTTCTTTGTCCATTTTGTTTAGTTTCCTTGTCAGCTGTCGAATTGTTTCAGCTCTGGAGTTTAACTTCCGCTTTAATCTTCTCACCTCTTGGGTATCAAAATCGTTTTCCTCCTCATCAGTGCTTACATACCATTCGTCTCTCACAATCCCCCCTATACAATTTTGTTCTTCAGGATTCAACTCTTCAGAATAATTGTCACACACCTGCAATTTTAGTATATGAAACCACAATCAGACAGATAGGTGAAATAAGAGGTTAAGAGAGACACGAGGTAGTAAGACGCATTATGAAAATTGGAACTTTTTTACCGCTTCGGAGGTCAAACACGAGAGATGTTTTGGCAAATTATTGGTTACGTCAGCCAGATGCCACCTGGCAACTCTAGGAAAGTCGTCCGCATATCCAAGTCTAGGGTCGAGAACATTTATCCGGTCGCAAATCCAAAACTGAAAGAGAGATCATAACTTAATATATTTGTAGATACTAGACGAAAAAATATTTGTAGAAAAAAATAAGTAATACTAGACGAAAAGAAAACTCACCAGAACTGACAGAACACACCCAGAGATAGATTTCCGCGTTGCCTTCACCTTTTTCAGACCATTCATTACAGATGTATGAATAAGTTGGGGCCATGAGATGCTGTTAATTGTTTCCAAATCTTTAATATTCTCATAGAAACTAAAACCAATTGCATCACCGGATACATTGACAAAAAATATTGTCATACACATGTATAAAATGAGTAGCTTGACGAAATCAAGTGCGTGTTCATCATCTTTATCTCCAGCCATGTTACGTATTGCTGATTCAATAGCTGTCTTTTTCCACCTCAATATCTTACCTTTACTGACAAATCTCGTTACGAAATTGTCTTCCTCTTGGTTGATGTCTACTCTTGGGAATATTTCTGGTGTGCTTCCTTCCAACTTCATACCAAATAGTAGAGCAATATCTCTGGCCTTCATGGTTAATTCTTCGGAACCTATCTTAAAAGTAAGACCACTAACATAGCAGTCCATAACAGCCTTCAAGGAATTAGCCAACCTTAGATTCTGAGGGCAGACCATTTGTCCCGAGTGGAATAGATAGTAAAACGACCAGAAAGGGGTTCTCCTAAGAAGGTCCAGTTGTTTGTGCCATATTTTATCTTTAATTTCATTGGCTAACTCGGATAAATGGTATAAGGAACACCGAGAGGAATAAGGTATGCTATTGACCTGCAGGCAGATATGTGTACCAAGTTACACTAAAAATTGTGCAGCGTGACAAACGAACAGTTATGTGATCCACATTAACCCTAGATAGTTGGGAGAAAATAAATTCAATTACATATTATGAACCACGGAAGGTAAAAGGAAATTGATCACGCACCTCTTTTATTTTTGAATTCTCGTTTATGATTGCCATTTCGCTCGCACATTCTGTCCTCTTTGGGTTAGCCATTCCACTAACAGTTTTCTGCCTCTTTGGGTTAACCATTTCACACTCAATCTTTATAGACAATTTTATATCCTCTCTGCTGCTGTGGCTAAAACAATGTTAACAAACGTTACAAGTATGTACCAATTAATGTGATCATGTATCAGAAGTTTACCTAACATAAGAATGGAATATGACTTTACGGCATCTCTAACCCTAACATAAGAATGGAATATGGCTGGGTTGCTAATTCTGTAACTCACAATCGCTACATGACAGAAAACAATAAGCCACAAACTTGTGCTTCATTGAGTACTGACATTACCACCACTAACCAAACCAAGTATCAAGAGACAAAACACACATGTCTACAGCCAACAAGAGACAAATACCAAATTCCAATCGAGAAAAAAATCCAAATGAAAAAAAAATTAATGTAAACGAGATTTTTTCTAATGAATTGTAAACCAACAAAAATAAATTAATTTGCAAAACCCAAACCAAATCACAATAGAGCTATGTATCTATCAAATGTTAAATATGTCAAGATAAATTTCAATTAGATATACATTACCATTCATCAAATAAAAAACAAAAATACATCACCAACCTTTTTAATCTTATACTATGGATGTTCCACACACACAAAAAAAATATAATATGGAATTTCACTTGCCTCGATTATCAATTATTCCAACAAAAGCATCAGAATTCCTTTCAAGAAGAATCCCCTAATTTATTTACTCTTACAGAGGCAGATAAGAACTATTTGTTATCTCCGAAAGCTTAAACTATACCGGATAACATTGCAGAAGAGTCCCTCCCAAGTCTCAAGGGTGCACATGGGAGGGGACGGTTGTTGCCCAAAACCAGTACCTGTACTCATAATTTTTAGGGTTCAAATTTTTGAATCCAGTACAGGACCGGGTAACACTTGTTAGCCAGGAGATTTTGGTTGTGGGTGCGACATTTTTGCGGCCGTAGACCGCATTTTTTTTTTTAGACATTTTCAGTATTCATGAGCAATGAACAGTAAATAAAACTAACAGTTGAACATAAAACCACACAAATAGTTGAACACACACAATTGATACAGTTAAGTACACAGAAACACAGTTGAATACACACAAACAAGATGAGTATCTACTTACCCAGTTCACAGATTACAGAGCTAGTGCCTAGTGTTGCCCATATACAGTTGAATACACACATACCCAAACCTAGATCCCTTTCAAATTCAATTAAAGTTAAAGATAAGGTATTCTTTTGCAATATAGATTGATGGGTATCCGTAGAAACCCTAAATTGTGATGATCAATTAATGAATTTCGGATTAATAATACTTTTGATTTTGAAAACCAGCAAAACCCTAACTTTATATAGCATTAGCAAACCAAATTCTAGTATAACTGAACATAAAATTGATTTAAGGGAAATAAAAGTTAAGCAATTACCCTATTATGTTTCAATTTTCAGTGAAAGGTCGGCCTTGATCATCTGCAATCTCTGATTTCTTTACACAGAGACACCGGTAAAGTAAAGAAGAAACGAAAAAATGTGGGTTTTCGAATAAGAGAAGTGTTTTTAATTTTATTCTTTGACTTTTTTTCTCTTTATAACTTTGCACCCATAGTCAGTTTTATTTACCAAAAAACCAACATATCCTACCTAAAACTGAAATCGTGGTGGGTGCATCGGAACCCAGATGAACCCACCTGGCTCCGCCCTGCTTGTTAACAAAACACCTATTTTTTTACCTAATTATGACAAGGCAAAAATACAATGATAACATAGTAGTCTAAATAAAAAGCTTTAAGTTCAACATTAGCAAGTAGCAACATCATCAACACAGTTCAAAACTAAAAAGTGAAATTAAAAAGTAAACAAGACCGAAAGTTAATAAAAGGTGAAATTTAAAGTTAATTAGTTAACTTAATCGGTGGTAGTGAGTACGATTACCTAATTTAATCCTAAGAATTAATCGTTGGTGTTAGTTAACTGAGGGAAGAACAATTGAAGAAGAGAAGAAAAGAAAAGAAGGCGCTGGCTGCTGAGAGATGAGAAATTTCGAGAGAAAAAAATGTTACTGGAGTCTGGAATAAGAAGTTTATATACTACACTAGAACTTCCCCACGTGCGTATGCACGTGGAAAGAATACTTATCTAGATAATTTAGTAATCTAAATGTAGTTGTAGTTAAAATTACCTATTTACCCGCAATTTTATTTGCAAAGGATATTTATATGGGCAATAAATGAGGGTAAAATGGTTCAGAAATTTTTACAGCTACATGTACTGTAGCCTAAGAGGTGTTGGCTTTATAATAGTTAGATTAGATAGATAATAGTTAGATATCAAGTGGATTAGATTAGTCGGTCATGAGTACAGGACGAGTAGGTACTATCCTAGAACCAGTTTCTTTAACCAGTTCTATTCTGACCCACGAACAGCCTAGAACCAGTCCCTGTAACCAGTTCTATTCTAACCCACGAACAGTTTTTTTTTTTTTTTCGGCGTATATCACGTCACCCTAAATTTACAAAGGAAAACGCTTTATGCGGCCCAAAATAAGAGAGATAAGAGTGAGAAGAGAGAGGAAGTGGGCAGGCCATTTTGGGCCGCATCCAGCCGCTTCGATTTACAAAGCAGTCCGTCTGACCGAGGGTGTGAATTTTGCTATCAACAGCTGCTTCCAGCGCCTTTTTTATTTTTTATTATTATTAATATTTTTTTATTTTTTTTTGTTTTGTTAGTCGTGTTTCGTTTTTGTTCGGTCAGCCTTTCCACCGTGACGGTCATCTAGTTTATACGGAGTATAATTTTTTGCCAAACCATAGTGCTAGCTTCTACGGGCTTATATTTACATACTTCATAATTACAAAACATTGTCATTTTAGACTTATTACAAACACCGAGGAGTTCTTGACATTTTCGCCGACTTAGTAATACCTGTTACATAGGAGTAGTTTGTCATATTCACAGTCACTGACAAAGGGGACCTTTGACAGGTTTATATCTTGAGCCCAAGATATCGCCAAAAAAAGAGCAACTGCTTCCACAAAAACTGCTACAGGAACGTTGCCAAAGTCATCCCACCTCTAATTATTCCTGCAGCAGATAGAAAACCACACAACACCAACACCTATATCAAAATCTTTAACCGAAGCGTCCAAGAAGATTATATGCTACCTGTCAATCTTTAAAAATCAAACAGGAAAATTGTCAAGATTTATCTGAGTTTTTTTTAACACCACACCACACCACACCTAGTTTCCAAATCAACCAACACAATATAGCTCCAAGTGGGGAATCTCCAAAAAGAAATCAAACAAACAGAGAAAACTCGACATCGCATAGAGGGAAGGGAAGTAAACGTTCAAATCCAGACGAAAGAAGAAGAATCAGTAGCTTTTTCTATTTCCACCAGATGTTTGTTAGGTAAAAATGTACCCCAAATCTGATCAGGGTTCTGAAGCAGTCTCCAACCAAGCTTTGAAACGAAAGCTTTATTAAGAATATTTTACAAGGAATTCAATAGTTTGGATTAGCTCTTTACATATAAGGGTGTAAGTTTGTTTTTTCCTCTATATAAAGGCTAACCTTTACCTTCCCCCACAGTGGTGGGGCCCCGTCAGGGCCGTTACCGAAGCAAACATTTTTTCTATGCCTCTAAGATTTAGTAGTTGGTACCTATGCAATACCTTTGTGTTTGTTCTTGGCTAGAGTCCCTTCAATTGTTTGTAATGTTCTTCAAACATGTATTGAAAGTGAATGCAAAAATACTAGTTTGGAGGTCGAGGCCGGCCCGATTTCTTCAATTTTGTTGACTATCTATTATTTTGAGAATACGTCGAAATGCATTGAAATCGATCAAATATTTACTAAACTATCGTCTTTTTCATATTATGTCCTTATAAATTATCAAATAATACCCCAAACATAGAGATTAGAGGGCATATCCATCCATGCATGGATGAAATTTTTATTTTTGTCTTTCATAGTATTATAAAGCCACACAATATGAAAACTATTAAACTATTTAAAACTTCGTAAAAGGTCTTACAGTGGCTCTAACTTATGCTCCCTAGAGTTTACATAAGAAATCTTATCTAAGTCCTCCGAAAAAAACAACTTTTCAAATGAAACCCATATTTGAAGTTCATTTATTTGTTGCCCCCCAAGCCTT
>JAJJMA010230090.1:0-13821 GCA_023529015.1 Papaver nudicaule
CACCTTTGTTTCTGTTTATATTAATAGCAAAAGCTATATTCATTTTCAAGCCACCAATGCTCGGATTGGTCCAGTTCAGGGTGAAATCTATGTGCCTCTCCATGGCCTTTTCCATAGTATAATCAATGTGTCTAGTGTTATTTTTCCCTTTGTCCATACTGGCTCTGTAGCTAGTTATGTATTTTTTTATCTGGGCAATTGTGGTTGAGGTAGATGGTTTTGAGTTGGTATAGCTCACATTACATCTTTCCTTCCATATGTGCCATATCACAATCATACACAGTTCAGCCCAACCCATGTTTATGTTCTTCCTGGGGTTAAACATAGTATCAGACATCCAATCATGAAAGTTATCAAAGTGTTTGTAAACATGGTTCAGGTCAAAAGAGAGACCCTTCCATACCTCTGCTACAAAGTAGCAGTGCATAAACAAATGAGTTTGGGTTTCCTTCTGGCCTTTGCAGAATTTGCACCTAGGATCAATATAGTGAAGAATTTTCCCAACTTTTCCTCATGTTGGGAGAATTCCATGGGCAGCTTTCCAGGCAAATAGTTGGATAGATGGGGTGGTATCAAGTTTCCAAATTGACATCCAGTTTGGGTTTCTGTTGTTAGAGTCTCTAGTATCTTTTGTGAGTTCCTTGTATAAGGATTTCACAGTATAGTTACCATTCTTTGTAAGAGACCATCTGACCCTGTCTCTGACATCTAGTTTTATTTCTATTTCCTTTATGGCTCTAGTAATAGAATAATGGAAAAGAGAATTCAAGGTGCTTTCATTCCAGCTTGAGCCATTTAACATCAGGTCAGAAACCTTATTGATACCAGCAGGGCAATTGGTTGGTTTTGAAATAGAGGTTTCCTGACCAGGGATCCAAATGTCATCCCATATATTGATTTTATTGCCATTGCCTACAATCCAAGTGTTGTACTTTTGGATTAATCAATCCCTTTCATAATACCCTTACAAACCCAAGAGTCAGAGTCCTTGGGTATTGGATTTAGTTCCATTATATCCCTGTCAGAGTAGTATTTAACTTCCATAATTCTAGCAGCCATTGTATCTGGTTGGGTGATAAGTCTCCAACCAAATTTTGCTATAAGGGCCAAGTTGAATTCTTCTAGTTTTATGAATCCTAGACCACCCTCTTATTTTGGTTTACATATTGAGCTCCAAGCTTTGAGGAATAGCCCTTTTGAGTGGCCAGGGTCCTTACCCCAGAAGAATCTTTTCTGTATGGCATTCATTTCTTCCAGAAGAGTTTTTGGGATTATAAAGGTGCACATATGGTAGAAGCCATAGTGGAGGTAGAGTTTTTGATGAGAACAGTTTTTCCAGCTGGAGAAATGATTTTGTTTTTCCAGCCAGTCAATCTGTTGTTCATCTTATTAATGATGGGCTGGAAAGCCTTGATTTTTGATGTGTGGGTGAACATTGGGTTTCCCAGATAAGTATCATTTAGGGGAATACTCTGAACCCCCAGCAAATTTGTTATTTCCATCTTTAGCCCCTGAGAGGTTTTTTTGTGAAAAAAATTCCAGATTTTGCCAAATTTATCATTTGGCCAGAACTTTTGTTGAAAAGATCTATGATTCTGGTAACTGTGTTTGCCTCTTCTTTGTTTGCTTGACAGAAGATAACACAGTCATCAATAAATAAAAGATGGCTAACAGAAGGAGCAGAACTAACAATTTTTATTCCATTTATCTCTCCTTTGCTTTCTGCCTGAAGAAGAGCTCTGGAGAATACCTCCATGCATAGGATGAAGAGGTATGGGGACAGAGGATCACCCTGCCTCAGCCCTCTAGTTGGTTTATAATAATTGCAAGGGACACCATTTAACAGGATAGCTAGACTTGTAGTACTTATACATTGCATAATTAGGTTGCACCACTTGGTGTTAAACCCCATTTTGCATAGAACAACCATTAGGAATTTCCATTCCACTCTGTCAAAGGCCTTTGCCATGTCTATTTTTAGCCCCATCCAAGTTTTTTTATCCCTCCTAGTTCTCATATTGTGGATAATCTCCTGAGCTATTATGGTGTTATCATGTATCTGCCTTCCAGGGATGAAAACAGATTGATATGGTGAGATAATTTTGCTCAAAAGAGTTTTCATTCTTTGAGCAATAATTTTTGATATGATCTTGTATGTGGTGTTGCAGAGAGCAATAGGTCTGAATTCCACAGGAGTGGTGGGATTCTGGACCTTAGGGATTAGAGATAGGAATGTCTTATTCATGTCTTTCAGTAAATGGCATGTTGTGAAAAATACCTGAACCATGTTTGTTATGTCTTTTCCTGTGATTTCTCAGTTATGACGGAAAAAATTTGGGGGAAAGCCATTAGGTCCTGGTGCTTTGTTCCCTTCCATGCCAAATAGAGTATTTTTTATTTCTGTTTCCTCAGGAATTTTTAGGAGGAAACAATTGTCCTCCTCAGTGATAATAGTTGGAATCATATTGATAAGATCAATATTGATTTCAGGATTTGTTGTGCTGGAGATGTTGTTGAAATGTTCAGTAAAACATTTTGCAATTTCCTCTCTTCCATTTATCCAGATTCCATCCTTATCCAGTATTGTTTCCACTATGTTCCTTCTATATCTGTTTCTAGCAGCATTGTGGAAAAAAGTGGTGTTTTTATCTCCCAAAGCAATGGCATTGTGTCTACTTTTTGTTTTCCAAAAATCTTCCTCAATGTCTTTCCATTGTTGAAGGGAGATTTCAAGTTTTTCAGCTCACCATATGGCCTATCAGTTAGAGCTGCCAGTCTATCAATTTTTGTCTGAATTTTGTTGATATTAGTTTTTATGTTCCCAAAAGTGTTCCTGTTGAAATTTTCAACTTTTTTTCCAACATGGATAAGCCTTTTGGTAACTACAAAACTTGGAAATCCTCTGTAATGTTCCTCCCAAGCTTCCTTTATGACTTTTTTACAATCTGGGTGTGCCATCCATCCCCCAAAATACTTAAAGGGATAGTTTCCATCCTTCCAGATTGGACTGGTTCTGAGAATAATTGGATTATGATCTGAGCCCCTAGTATTGAGATGGAAGATGTTGGTTTTTGGGAACCTATCTATCCATTCATCATTACTAAGACCTTTATCCAATCTTTCATTCACTCTGCCATTATCATTTCTTTGGTTACACCATGTGAAGGGATAGCCATTGAAATTCAAGTCTTGGAGAGAGCAGTCAGAGATTATTCCAAGAAAGGTTTTAGCTTCTTTGTTGTCAAAAGGTTTCCTACCTTTTTTCTCATTAGCATTCAGGACAACATTTAAGTCTCCCATTATCAGCCATGGCCCAGAGATTGAGGGGGCCATAGTTGATATGAGACTCCAGGAATCCTTCTTTTGGTTAGGATATGGACTACCATATAATGCAGTGATCATGAAGTTTTGGCTGCTAATGCCATCATTAACCACTGCATTTATCTGATTGTCCTCCCAACTTTCTATGTGAATTTTAAGATGATTTTTCCATATTATGGCCATCCCCCCTGCTTGCCCTACAGGTGGGACTAGCCAAAAAAATTCCACATTGAGTTTCCTTAGAATTTTTTCCATATTTTTGTTTTGTTGTTTTGTTTCACTGAGGCAAACTATGTCAGGATTTTCTTTGTTCAATAAGTCATTTAGATGACTTTGGGTATCTTTTTGGCCTAGACCTTGACAATTCCAACTTAGGATGGAAATAAATTCCCAGAAATAAGATATTTCTGGATCCTCCTTCCTAATATTATCATGCAGGTTTTTAAAAAGCATTTTGTAACATACTATTGCATTCCTAGTAGGTATGTACTGATATCTTATTAAATGAATATGAGCAAGGTTTAGGATTACCTCCTTGTTAGCTCCCTTTTGGTTATTCTTGTTGTTTGCTTTCTCCTGGTGAGTCTGAGTCTCCTTCTCCAATCTGGAACTTAGGCTTTGGCAATATTTCGGGTACCTTTGATTGGCCTCCTCATCCTCAGCAGTGAAGACCCTCTTTTTCTTAGTGCTACCTGGCTTTTTTTCCCTGTTATTCTCTGTCATGCTAGCAGGGCTATCAAACTCTGCTGCAAGCTGTCTAGTAATGGCTTTTCCTTCCTCCTTTTCCACCAGTTTTCTCTGAGCTATGTGTTCAAACCCAGGTGGGATAGAGGTAGGGCTAGTCTTGATGAGCATCACATTTCTGGCAGCATGCTTGATAGAGGTACATTTTTTTGTAAATTTCCTCTGTCTTCTGTTGTTGTGCTCCTGACTCCCACTACCACTTGAGAATTCCTCATAGTCAGCCCTGAAAAAAATTTGTTTGGCTTATTTATGAAGGGATTTTCAGTATCACAGCTTAGTTCCTTCATCTTTTTATTTTCTCCTGAACTTTCTTCCTCTCTATCTCTTTGATCTTATTTTCTCTTCATCTCTGCAAGAATACTTTCTCTTATATTGAAAGTTGGTACCCTCAGTGGCTTAGCTCCTTCAATTTTGGAGACCAGAATGGCTACATGGTCAGAACCTGTAGAAGAATCATCTTTATCTTCTTGAGTTTTGTTGTTTGCTTCTCCCTTTTCAATGAGATTTAGAGCATGGAATTTGTTCTCATTTTTTTCCTTTGTGGATATAATTTCACATGGTTCTCTTGGGTGATCTGGAATACTGCATATGTGGCAGATCTTTGGGGTGATTGAGTAGTTGTATTCAATTCTAGTCTTTACATCTCCCACCTTAGCCCACATTCCTGTTGGCATTTTGTTTTTCAGAGTAATCAGGACAATGGTGTCTATGTACTTTTCATCTTCATCGGGACCATAAGGTTTCATAGCTTCTTGTAGGATTCCTTCTGGCTTGATTATGTCATATAGAGCTTTCCATCCTGTCATCTGAGTTGGGACTCTCTTCATATGGATCTTCATTAGGATGTGATCAAACTTTGAGGTGCTAAAGCTTGTAAATCCACCCACTGGTACTTCAATCAGCACCATAAAGCTTTCCAGAGCAACCCAAGGACCTTTAGTTAGAAGGTGTTGTTTATCTTCTTCATTGTTAACCTTGATGACATAGAAGTTGAAACCTTTACTGTATCTTGATATGTTGAAACCCCTGGTGAGATTCCATGATCTTCTTATGCAGTTTGTGATCAGCTGAGGCTTCCTGTTAGCAACCAATCTACCTACAAAACATAGCTTCCAATCTTTTTTTTTTCTTTTGGGATTAAAAAAGATGGGTCTATCTCAACACAAGGTTCATCAGAATCATCAATATTTGCCGATTTTTCCATTTTTTTTGTCAGCTGTTAAATGGTTTCTTCTAATAGAGCCATGGAAAGATGAAATAAGTCTAGAAGATAGATTGATTTGATACAATAGATTTTGGAATTTTTAATATACCTCTGAGCGTAGTTGTGTTTGCAATTGTTTGTATTATTGAGAGAAAACTTTAATTTGAAATTTTCCTATCTAAAACATTTTCTATGCAATATAAACCTACTTTGCAGAAAGATTTTCCAGAGATACTTACCTTTATGTAGAGTTTTGACCAGTCCCCGTCCTTCCTAGCCGTCCTGTAGAGATTCCCTATTGTATTTTTCTTGCCCTTTAGAGAATCGTACCATCCGTGAAGCTTATCATGACTGTTGCAAACTGAGTTTTCCCTATTAGGGTTTCAAATTGGGGAAAGCGATGGAACAATAGTTTTCTGAGAGATGAATCTCGTGAACTTGTTTTGTTCTTTTCCTTTTGAGAACACACCCTAGCTGCAGGTCGTGGCTCTGGTTAGTATGCCATGGGTTTTGTTTAGCCATAGGTCAGGTTCCCCCCCTTTGGGGTGGGAATAACCAGAACCTTTCTTGCTATGATGGTTTGCCAGAGTTAGCCAAACAGGCTCACCCTTTATGCGGCTCGAGATTGACTTCCTTTTTGTGCATTGATCGCACATGTAATATGTTAATCTTGCCACAAACTTTTTAAATATGAGCCAGATGGAACCCGATGTGACTGTTCCAGTTTTTGTGTACCCAATTTGTATCATAGTGGATGTAACCGTTCTGACACCGTTGGATTTCCAAGTAGAGTTTATGACCTTTGATTGTATTATCTAGGTGATTAGCACCCCTGTTAAGGTAAACTGACGTTAACCCTACTGTAAACCTCGTGAGTTGGTCAGCGGTTAATGGATGAATCTGAAACATCATGATTGAAATTTCAGTATCTCCATTTTCCCTGAAATTGGTTAACCAGAGGCGACTAGTTGATTCAATGGACGTGTCTAATCCATTAATTGACTCGATTAAATGTTCCTTTACTGAGGAAGAGTATCAATTTAGTATAAATGGGTTAAGATTAATTAGATTTTCATCTTTAATCCAGCAACCATTGTTAATCAGAGGTTTTTTAGCAGGAATCCAATGGGTATCATCGTTCTTGGTGGTAGATATAGCAGTATTGATTCTGATTCCGATGATTTCATTGGATTTCCTTATGATGATGAGATACAGGAGATTTCTAATCCCTATCCCAAACCTCCTCCCACCATTATTGAAATTTCTGATAGTGAAAGTGAGGCTAACCATCGCAATGTTCTTGACAAATTTGTTGTTCCTCAAGGAAGTTTGGATCATTATGTTAGTACACCTTTAATTCCAGGGGGGGAGGCAAAAGCGTGGTACTGGTTGCTTTCATCATCTGCTTTGCAAGCAAGGACCTTGTCGTTTCAGTGGAGAGAATCAAAGTCTTTGGAGAGGCACCAGGGCTGCTAAGTCGCTTCCTATCATTGGAGAAAGTTCTTGTGGAAATCCATTGAATCAACCAACTTTTCCAGAATCTGCTGGCGAAGCTTTTGTATTTCCTTCTTCTTCTGTGGGAGATCAGCAGGACAGGGCTAGTTCTTCTGTTGCAATGGGAACCAGGGCTGCAAATAAGCGAATGCAGATAGAGCTTGAATTCATTGAATCGGCTGTTGCACCTGTGTTTGAAGGCACTCGCAGTCGCTTTGCTGGTAGGCTTCATCGCTTAGAGAAGCTACTTTCCTGAAAACACAAGGCCAAGGAACAGGGACGGACCTAGGATTTTTAGTTGGGACGGGCTAAAATTTGTGTTTGGAAATGTGGCGCCGACAGGCGGCCGGAGGCCGCCGGATTTTTTTTTCCAGCATCTTAATTAGGTGGAGATGCCAAACCTTACATAAGCGAAACAGTAAAAATAAATAAAAATACAAGGATGGTGTGCCTTTCTAATTTGACTGACCAAATGAGGTGCCTTACAGGATTATCTACTTCTTACTTTGTTTTTATGGAATTTTCGCTAAACCTTGATAAAACAAAAGCGAAGTATTGCTACCAAAATCGAAGAGGAAGAGTTACTACCTATGCATATACCTAGTCTATGATCATTGTATACATCATGTGCTCACAACAAACTAAGACTCAACATCCACTCTCTTTATATCTGATGAGGCTAACAGCAAAAATCAACACAAATTCACAGCAGGAGGGGGTTGGACGGTCGGTGTTATTTCTTCTTCCTTCTTCTTCACACTAAATTAAGTTCAACACGCACACAATGAAATAGTCTCCTCCTACCTTGTTAAATCATCTAGAAACTTTTCTCCTTTATCTCTCTCCTCTCTAGAGCTCCTTCTCAGAACCCCAAAAAACTCCTACCACCATTAATCCTTACTGCTCAGATCTAGTCCATTTTGGGCTAGATCTGAGCAGATTTCTTCAATTTTGTTGTTAATCAGTAGTTTAAATTAAGTTTGATTTAGTTTTTCGCTTCAATCTCCATTGCTTTTAGGAGATTTCATGGTGTTTTTGTGGGTTTTTTGCCCTTTTTGTTTATGTATTCTCCTTTATGGAGATTCTTTATATGCTCTCATGGCATTTCTTTGTGGTTTTGGTGGAGATTTTAAGTGGAAGTTCAAGTATGAAGATCAAGATTCAAGATTTTGGGCATATTACTCTCCTTTCATGAGAGCATCTCTTTCTATAGAAGAAAATACTCTATCAAAATGGTTGGATTATAATCCAAAAACCATTCCTTCAATCTTTGGGTTGTTTGGTACTCTTGTTGGTGTTTCGTTACTTCTCTTCACGGAATGTTCTTTGTTAGTACCTTTTTATTGTAATTTGATCTTTGATTTTGATGATCTTGAAATCCATGTAATCTCTATTTTATCATGAATGAATGAAATTTTATGAGATTTATCAAAAAAAAAAAAAAAAAAAGTCTCCTCCTGAAGTAGGTTATAAACAAAATTTGGGCTAACATTACTGGGCTATGAGTATGGTTATGCTAATCTTACTTTCTAAGTGGGCTAACCTGAAAAAATAACAGAAAACTAGTACTGAAAAAAATTTTGATGGAATTTTGGGACGGGCTATAGCCGGCTTAGCCCCCAGCTAAGTTCGTCCCTGCCAAGGAAGAAGAAGAAGTAATCTTATGACGCTCTAATGTTATCTATCTAATGTAGTATTAAAATTATCTAATGCAATTTCAGTTTCAGTATCCAGAAAATCGATTTAGTCTAAACACAGACCTAACTAGGAACAAACTGAAGATGATCAGAACACTCAAAAAGGAAGAAGCAATCAAATATGGTTAGGATCAAATAAGGAAAATAGAATCAATAGATATGACTAGAATCTGATTAGAACATGGGAGAATCGGAAGCACAAAAACGAAACGCCGAGTCGCAGAGCGAAAATCGGAAGAGAGAGGAGTGTAATGTGATGGGTGTGTATGGAGGGATTGATAAGTGATTTTTTTAAGGGTTGGTTGTCGAAAATGTGATGTCTGTTGTAGCTGGGGCCATGCTGCATGTGCAGACTCGAATTGCCTTGTCGGCCACAATTCCCCTTCCTTCTTTCTCGTAATTATCTTGGACTCTCCGTCTAGGATAAAAACTAGGACGCGCTGGAAGATGGAAACTTAAGTTGTTCTCTCTCGAAGCTGATGACATCGAGTTGGTCCAGCGCCGATGGTTGTTGTTGGAGATTCGAAGAAAAGTAAAAAAAGGAAGTTAGATATTCCGCTTTAGACGCTTGATGTTGTTTGGGAGGCGCCAAGGTATGTCTAATTTGAATAAAGAAATGATGGAAGCGGCCATAAAAAGTTGGCTGGCCGTGTCATGGTGCTAGTTGTATTCTTCTTATCCCCATCATTTTTTGAGAACATGTGATAGGGGGAACTTCAGTACTCTGCATCCCCGTTTCGCCGATTACCGAGGGCACTACCAGATGAGGTCGAGCTGCTAGAAATTGAGCCGCTAAAGGGTAAAGATGCATGCCTTGTCGCCGCGGAGTAGTATTATCGTGGGTTTTCTTGAATCTTTCTTCGATTTTCTATCTGTTTTGATATACTTGGTGGAGGTTGCTTAGTTTGAAGGCGCGTCGGTATAGTCGAAAGATGGTGGGAAAATTTTAGATCACCAAGTACTGATGAAAAGAGGCGGGGAGACAAGATGATCGGCTATTAGAAGCGGATACTCTGTTTGAGCGAAGATGAATTATGTTTAGCTGGTTGTGTTTCGGATCTGCAAGTCATTGTTGTTATCACTGATAGCGCTGTTTGGGGGTTGGTGGTATAAATCCACGTGTTTGAGGGCACATGGTTGAGAGAAGCGGAAAGGTTTTTGATAGATACAAGGGGGCCTTGGACGAGTGGAAGGGAGAAACAAATATTCCGAGAGGATGGTTGTTGTTGGAGTACCCAAATGGGGACGTGAAGTGTAAAAGAAAACACTGAAAATGACACGAGTGGATGTCACTGTCAGCTGCTTTGTGATATGCGCCGAAGGATTTGGTTGACGCGAGTGGTGATTGGCTAGTGAAGTATAATAGGGATTCTTGAGTGTGACTCGAGTTGTTGGGTATGATATAGGCGAGATTTTGATTGTGGGCGCGGAAGAGAGATTAGGACGGTAAGAAAATCTTTGTGGACGCGGAAAGAAGACGAGAAGAATGAGAAAACATTCTAGAGCTCCGCTGGGCTAGAGACTAGACTTCCACTGTGGTCGCCAAATGTGAATGGGTAAATACGAGAGCCTAGTCCTAGTCACAGAGGGCATTCTCTCAGAGAGAGGAGAGAGAGAAAACTAGAGAGAGGATCATACAAAACAAAATGGGATCCCTTTCCAAATACTATTCTTTTGATATTTATAAAGATCTCTCACTCATGTCATAATGACATGAGTCCCACAAACTCTTTATTACAAAAATGTCATTCCTTCATCTTAAAGGTTATCTTGACTTCTAGTTTTACTGCCTTGACTGTCTCATTTTCCCCTTTTGACTTCTCCATGGGCTTTTTTTATGGGCTTTGGAGCCTTAGTAGGGCTTTTAGGACCTAGCCAAATTCTAGGTATCCACATTCCTCCAACCCCTACCATCGCCAAGAGTGTACACTTGGATGACTTTACGATAGGTTCTCACGACTTTATATTCACCAGTAGACTCACAGTACCCGAATCCTGCCTTCACTTGATGAAAATTTGGAGAAGGATGTTTGGGTAAGTGGAGGTGCTCACCAGTTGATGGATTCATAATATAAACTGGATCATTAAGAGCCCTGTTGTGTGGTATCCCAAAGCATACCAGCCCATTGCATAAGCCAATAATATTTGGGCAATGCAGTTCTATACTGTGATAGCTTAAACTTAAAACTGGTTCTGGGCCGATGCTACCGACTTGTTCATGGTTGATTTGTTTTGGCATTAAAAATACTTGTATACAATAAGGTATAGTGGAGGCCGCAAATAAGAGACCCGATCTGTTTTTCCCAAGCGCTACCTGTCATTCCTTGCACACAAATTTGCAATCGAGAACACTTTCTGATGTTGGTAGGGAAGACAGGATTTTAGTAATGATTTTCTAGGGGAGCCTATTCATGCTTCTGAAGTCCTGCAGTAATACACAGAGACAAATCATCATTTTTCGCTTTACGCAGTTGTCGATGCAAAACTATTTCTAGGGTAATATTAAATGGCTTGTTAATTAGAGACAGGCACAAAACAAAAATGGTGAATAAAAATGATGAATAAAGATGGTTGTAGGAATCCGTAGTTGGTTACCTGGATCTTGCAGAGGAATCTTTCAAACGGTGATCTAAACCTTTTGTATATTTTAAAATCACTTCCATTGCTGTTATTGGGGTGTTCTTCGTGCTCGATAAGCATATCATCCAAAAAGTCATCACCTGCCATAACTTACACTATGTACGTACAACAAAGGTAGGAATATGAGCTCAGATTGATTAAGTTCTAAATGAACGTTCACAAAACAATTTGTGTTGAAACTCTTGCAACAATTAAAAAGCAAATTTTAGATGATATGAAATGAACCATTTTTGCTTGATATCAAGAAAAACCATGGTAAAAAAAAATGAATGATTCAACCAAATCATAGCTGAACCTAACAGGGAAAGCACCATATGCTCAACATAGGTAGAATTCGAGCATTTATTGAAAAAACAATATCTAAACATATTAGCAAAAGTACCATTGATTCATATAACCTAACCCTAAAACATTATTTTGATACAAGAACCAGATTGAAACAGCCTATGATTATCAGTTATTAGTTAAGAAAAAATAATACAGATTATTTCCCTTAAAATATATTAAAATCAACAACATGTATAATATAACATGATATAAAACATCACTCGTATTGAATCGAGAATGGGTTAAAGAAATAATACCAGTATAAGAACCAGTATGAGATAAGGGATGAACCACTGTAAAGAAGATGAGTTAGGAGTAGAGTTGAGGTTTCAGAAAAGATAAATCGAGTTTTAAAGTAAAACTGAACTTTAAAATGGAGCCAAAACACCAGGCGGGAATTATTCCGCTCTGAGAATTTTCGTTCAAGTTTCAACCCGCCAAAAAGAAGATTTTGGTTGAAATTTTGGGGGGGTTTTGATCTTCAAATTATTAAGAGAAAGTTTCTGGATCTCGTGTAACCAACAATGGTTAGTGTCCCTAAATAAATTAGATAGAATATTTGGTGGTTATCTCCATTAAACTTTAGGATTTTCCCCCCAAAATACTATAGATAACATTTCCTAAATCAATTTCTCACAAATAAAATTTATATTCATTTTATTTGCTAGTTTTAGGGTGTGTTTGGTTGTGCTGGTCCAAAAACTAGGAAAGAAAATGAATTTAGAATTTATTTGTGAGAAATTAATTTATAATAAACCAAAAAAATGATAAAGATTTACTAATTATCTCTACTAAAAAATCTTAGGAAATATTATATTTGGTTACATTACCTAGTTAACATAGAACAGAAATGGAAATTCAAGCTTGAATTTTGGTTATAGCAAAACTTGACATGTGTCGCAACCCTATTGGGTTGACACATTTGGCACATACAATTTGTGGCACAGACGATACTCGCCCAGATATACACTTCCCTAATATTGCGCAGGAAGAAGCAATACAACTCTGTGTATTAATTTTTTTGATAAGCAGGACAAATTCATTGATGATTAAACAACTACCAACTTTTGATATTTTGCTAATACATTACTTACTAAGGAAGGAAAATTATAAGAGCAATCTAGGAAACACTTAGACCTCCTAACAAACTTAGAGATGCCATCTGCTACCTGGTTATCATCTTGACTAACAAAAGATAACTGACAATAATCAAAAGCAGCACTTAGAGAAAGTATAACATATATGTTTTCCCAATGAACCTAGTTTGGGCCACAAGTTAATGACTGAATAACAAGTTTCCCATTGGGTATATAAGTACTTCCACATCATTTAAAGACTCCAAACTTCATGCACATGAAAGCTCGTTGTTAGATGCATATCATCACTGTTAGGGCATTGTCCGGTCAAACCCACTAGCGTTGGTATGTCAAGCTAGTTGTCAGTTTTAGGTGTCAAAATACAATTCTTGATTTAGCCTACTAGAGTTTAGATTTCGGAAATGGGATATAGACAGAGTAGTAGAGACCTTGAAGACGAAGACTGTGAAGACAAAGAAGACATCAATTATTCTTCATCGACAAAAGGTTAGTAGGAGTTATGACTTTATGGAAATTCTTCTATTCTACTTTCTCTATTCTTTCTAAATATAGTCGACTACTTTAGTAGTAATGTAGCGATTGAGATCGTGTTCTTGTGTAACATGGCTTTATGTCATGACCAGTATTTGATCCCACGAATACTGTGAATCAGGAACATATGAGATAGATTCGACACCATATGTCCATTGCAATGGTTTGGTTGCAAACTGTTATGTTGGATATGGATGAATCTAAGGAGTACTCTTGAGCAAAGAGCCCGTGGATCATAGCTGAGGACATTCTCATGTCTAAGTTCTGGCTCAGCCCAGTCCTTCCAGCGGAATCCAGAATTTGACCTAATTTGACTGCGGACGGTTCCCAAACCGGTTTCGCGTTCCAGGAGCTAAAAATCTCCTGTGTCGCATTTGTTCACGTACCAGTACGTGAACCTGACACGGAGAAGTTTCTGGAAAGTCAAATTGCGTGAATCTCTTCTAGATTTTCACTTTGAGTCAAATTCCAACTCCTTTATCTCTTAGATGGACTTGTGTGAAACATAAATACCTTTTGTGTTCCATCTAACGATCCTCAATGAGTCAATAAGATAAGATTATCTCTGATCTGTTGGATTCCTATCTTGAAGTGTTTTTGAGCCAACAAAACACTTGGCAGATAAATCTAAAAAGGAATTTCAATTGAGATTAATCTGTATTACTTGGTTGGCAAGTTTAGGGTTTCCTTAACTTGTGGGACAAGTAATTGATTGCTTAATTCCAAAGCAACCTATCTTATTGAGTGCTATAAATAGAGGTGTCTA
>JAJJMA010230097.1:0-14059 GCA_023529015.1 Papaver nudicaule
TATCTCATGTCTATAGTATTTGGGTGTACTGTCTAAGATCCACCCTTTGGCGCTAGAAGAGGCTTGAACTTATTTTTTCCATCATGATTTGCTAGGATTCCTAATATGTTTTGTGATGTTACACGGTTTAGTCGTTAAAATCTCAGTGATATTGTGGTTTTCTGAAGCAAAATGCTATTTATAGTAAGATTTTAACCATCTGCGACCTGTTTAAGTTCATCAGCTTGCTTGTTACCACATTAGCTCGTAGATTTCATCACATATTTCACTCATATAACATGAACTCGTTGTTAAGCTATCTTTTCTATTGTTTGTGCTTGTGAAAAAGTTCTATTTTTGGTATGTTCTAAGTCACAACATCGTTCCACTCGTTCATCTTCGAGAAAGATACTACTTTTAGTATGTTTTTGAATTATAGGGTGCTTATCATGTTTGTACCTTTAGATTGCCGTTAACTTTGATGTCCTGGTTATGAGTATTCTTGGTTCAATCTAGTCTCTTTGGATCTAGTATCTTCAGGTATTTTTACTTTTGGTGTGCCTCATGTCGAGATCAATGTTTTCAGTCAATTTTCCGGCGAAAACTTTACTGTTTATGGTGTAGTTATAGAGGAACAATATGAGTTTTGGGTAAGGATCATATCAAGTACAGATTTTCATAGTTGTATTCTTTTATCTTTGCAATAAGTTATTGCCGTACGATTTTAGATCGAAATTCCCCTTGTTGCATATGTATTTTGATGTTTGTATCTTTTGAAATTACTACTTTACCCTTACTTTCATAATTAGGTCATCCTCTGTGCATAAGTACAGTCCGGTCTACAACCTTTGTCATTTCCTTAGTAACACTCTGAAAAGTTATTCAACTACCTCCACTAACTCGTTGGCATTTACTCACAGTACAAACAACGTAATACTGTCAGGAAGTGCATTTGTCTCATTTTGCAGATACTCGGCGAATGGGATCTAGGAGTAAGAGCGGCAGGGCTTCGGCGAGTAAGCCTCCAAGATATACCATCACATCTCACCCATTGGTATTTCCTAGTCGGCACAACACCAGAAGCAGAATGTCAGAGCCAGCAGGATTAGCAAATTCTCTCTTCACAAGCCAAGATTCAGCTCGACAACCAGCCATACAACAACAAGCAAACCAGGACACAGTTCTAATGGAAGATATCACCCACCTTGAGGAAGCAGGGACGGCGGTTGAACCAAATGAGCTTTTACGAAGGATTGGTAAGGAGGTAGATACGGGCAGAGTCGGCGAAGCTTCCAATGGTATGACGTCAACTCAAATGGCGGTCGGCGAACCTGTTAGTGCTGTAAGTATAGCCCAGAACGCCGTGGGAGGAAATGCTAGGGCCATAGATACAACTCAGAGGATTGTCGGCGAAACGTCTAACGCATTGAGAGTAGCTCCAGCAGTTGTCGTCGAACCAGTAGCAGCATATGGTGCACATCAGATCGCCAATGGCAATGATACAGCAGTAGCTCCTGGTGTAACTTTGGCTCGACCCATAGTGGTGGCAGATAATGCAGGGTCTTCTAGCGCCACAAAGACCATGCTGCAAAAACTCATTGAAGCTAGTCATAGGCAAACAGCTCAGATGCAGTTAAGATGTAATTACAAATGGAGACCGTCTTGCAGAGTCACATAGAGTTACTGGCAGAGAACAGGAAGATGATGTAGAATAGGTAGGGGTGAGCAACGGACGGACGGATGCGGATTAGGGGTCACCCGCACCCAATCCGTCAAATGGTGCGGATTGGAAAATCCATCCGTGTCCGCACCCATCATCCGCGGATTTGCGGACGGATGCGGTTATCCGCGGTTTTGAACAGAAAAAATACCTAGCTACTAACTGATTTCAATGGCAATTAGCAATGTTTACCTTAACTGATTTCACCAACAAAATGAATTACAAAAACCCTCTCAACAAATTTAATTACACCTTATCACTTCCATTCCAATTACCCTCGCCATAACATTCCAATTTCCATAAACATCAATTTAACTGTAGACTACCCACAATCTCTTCCCATACAACCTGTGTATGTGATACAAGTCAATTATTTACATAACACATCATCAGAGCTAACAAAGTAGCACAACTAGGCAACAAAACAAATCGAAAAAAATAATAATAATTTTAGATCTAATCAAACACCCACTTTTCACAACGGAAACATATTTACTTATGTGTAGTATCATAAAAATTCAATCTTTATTGAAAAAAAGCTCTTCATTTCCATTATAAAACCTGTAAAAGTCTAGCTTTTTTCATTTGTTTTTGTAGATCCAACATCAACAACAAATAAGAACAGCTTTGTAAATCAGATCTGAGAAGAGAGAAAAGAGATTGAGAGAGAGGCGAGTGGTAGTAGCAAAGAGAGATTGAGAGAGAGGCGAGTGGTGGTAGCAAAGAAGAAGGAAATTAGGCAATCCATCCATCCATCCTCTAAGAAAGAAAAAGGGGTAGTTATGAGAAAAAACAGAGATAAATAAAAAGAAGAAAATAAAGAGAAAACACCGAGACCCAGAGATCCCTTTTCTTTCCTTCTTCTTCATCGTCTTCTCCCTTCAAATTTCTCTGCAACTCTCAACAATTAACATAGATTGAACCCCCCTTAGAAAAGATTAGTTCTTTATAAACATGTGAAGAGAATTTTTTTTTGAGAAATTTATCAAAAGAGAGACAGAGAGGGTTCAAACAGATCTAGGCTACTGGAAAAATATGATGGAGAAGGAGAAGAGAAAAAATGATGGAGAAGAGAAGAGAAAATATCTTACCAGGCGACGCAGAGAAGAAGAAGAAAGAGGAGAAAATGAAAATGGATGTAGGTTTTTAGGTCGAGTGTTTCTTTTATCAGTTTAATTTCCATAACTATCCCTAGGTATTAACTTAATTACTAGAATACCTGCGGATTTGCGGATAATCCGCGGATCAAAAATTACACCCGCGTCCGGTCCACCAAATGGTGCGAATTGGAAATTCAATCCGTGTCCTGCCCATTGCTTCAGCGGTTTGGGTTTCACCCGCATTTTGCGGGGCGGTTGCGGGCCGGATTTGCGGGTCCGGACATTTTGCTCACCCCTAAGAGTAGGAGTCATGCATCTCATTCGCGCACATCTCGTAACTCAGAGAAAAGCAGGTCTAGAGTAATAGAGGTTTCTGATTCATCGGCGAAACAAGGTGAAGGGAGTAAGAAAAAGGGGACATCTAGGAGAACTGAAGAGGGTTTTGACGATTCAGGAAAGATGGATGGACTAAACGAGAATGTTAGAAGGCAAATTTGGCGACTCAAGAGTCAGGTGGCTGCAGCAGTAGAACCGCCGAAGGACGTTAAGTTGGCGACGACACTGTCTGAGGCAAAAAAGACACCATTTAAAGGAAAAATCACTTATGGCCACGTGTCCAAGAAGTTTAGTATGCCAAAATTTACGTCAATCTTCGATGGAACAGGGGATCCAGCTCAGCATCTAAGAAGTTATAAGCGAGACTTGGCGGCGTGGGTAACCTCAGATCCAATAATGTGCATGGCATTTCCTGCCACTCTTAAAGATGAAGCTTTGGCCTGGTTCGATGGATTAGAAGAAGGTACAATTGGATCATTCCATAAGCTGGAAGAGAAATTCTTGCTTACATACATTCAGAATAATAGAAGTCGCTCAGGTGTAGAAAGATTGTTTAACATCAAGAAGAGATCGTCGGAGACGTATAGAAGTCTGATACAGAGATGGAGAAAACTCCGTAGCGAAGTAGGGACAGCTGTATCTGATAAGGACAAAATGCGAGCATTCATTAGTTCTATGGAGTCGTCAGACCCTATGTATAAAAATCTATTCTGGGATGCGCCGAAAGATATGAAAGCTATGCGAGGCAAGCAAAATGAATGGATGAATTATGAAGAAATTCAGGAAGAGGAAGAGAAAGAGCAAACCAAATTCACTCAATCAACAGTTATTCCCTAGAAGAGCAAGAAGAAATAAAAAGAGAATGGCTAAAGGCAGAACAACAACGATTGGCGAAAGGATCTTCTTCGGCGATAGTAGTTCCAGAGACTTTAAAGCAGGCACAACATCAGTCTAACGCCGATCAACAATGGAATTCGAATAAGCGAGATAACTATGATGGTAGGGGCAGGCAGGATAACAGAGGTAGAAATAATGACAGAGGTGGACGTGATAATCGACGACTTGAAAATGGAGACAAAAGGTATAATGGAGACAATCGAAAGTTTGGCGAGCGAAGAGGGGGTCAGCAAAATTTCCAAGATGCTACTCTACCAAAGCTTCGTATTTCTTATACCGATGCTTGGGGGCAAATTGAGAATTCAAATTATAGGGATGACATTCGCTATCCCTATAACAGAGGAAATCCTAAGTTTCCACCCACCAATACTAATTCCTTTTGCCAGTTTCACAAGTTTCATGGCCACGCAACAGAAAATTGTATTGGTGTCGAGCAAGAGGTTCATTGATTTATTCGCTTAGGGAAATTCCAAGAGTTTCTTGAGTTGCCACCACCATTACCAGTCATGGTTCAGCCAATTCAAATTATTCAACCTTCAAATGTGTTTGAAGTAAAAGTTGAGCGTGACCTAATGGAGTTAGACTGCTTTTCCATTGTGCATTCAAAGATTACCAGAGATGAGTTTCACAACAATGTTTTATCCAGAGTACATAAACGAGATAGGTTGGGGAACGAGATTTGCAGTGTCGCCGTCAAGCAAGAACCATTGTTAGATTGGATGAAAGCTTGTGTAGGTTTCTTCGCCGAAGAGGTACCAGCTGAAGGGAGCAGCCATACTGATCCTTTGGTCCTCACTGTTCAAATGGAAAAATTCAAAGTCCCAAAAGTACTTGTTGACCCAGGAAGCTCGGTTGATATCCTTTTTAATTCAGCATATGAAGCAATGAAATCAAAAGATTCAGATATTCCATCGCCGACAGTTTCAAAGTACAATATTTATGGGTTCAACGGGATTGTATCTAAGCCAAAAAGAGAAATCACGTTCAAGATTGTTACTTGCGCTGAGTTGGTTTTGGACACTACTTTATGTATTGTGGATGTTGATTCGCCGTATGCTGCAATTCTTGGGAGGCCATGGCTGCACAGTTTGAAAGGAGTACCCTCTACTTATCATCAACGTTTAAGATTTCCAACACATGTGGGAGTCACCGAGTGTGTTGGGGATTTGGCATTAGCGAAGGCTTGTAATGCGGCGGATGTTCGGATGCGTGAAAGCGGAAAAGCTAGAATTAATGAGAAGAAGAAGCAAGGAAAAAATCTCTTAAATGAGCAAGAGATTCAAGAGATCATCGTCGATCCATCAAAGTACGTTCATTCAGTAAATGTAGGAGAAGACTCGGCGAAACCTGGTACTGTGCCATTATATCAATTAAAGGAACCTTCATCGATGGGAGAGCCTGAATTACATTTTACAGCGGTAGAACCTACTAGAGATATAAACATCGGCGAGGATAATAATCCAAAGATGGTAAAGATTGGTACTCTGCTGAATGAGGAAGAATCGACGAAGTTGCAATCACTGCTCAGAGAATACGCCGACGTTTTTGCTTGGGGGATGAACGAAATGCCGAGTATTGACCCAAAAATAGCGTGTCATAAGTTGGATATTGATTCAAAGGTCAGGCCCTTCAAGCAGAGGATTAGAAAATTAGCCCCAGTTTATAAAGAAGCAGTAGAAGCTGAGGTTGACAAGATGAGGGCATATGGTATCATTAGACCAGTCCAATATCCTGAATGGATAACAAATATGGTGGTGGTACCTAAGAAGAATAAGGGAGTGCGGATTTGTATTGACTTCAGCGACCTCAACAGGGCGTGCCCGAAGAATAGTTTTCCTTTGCCAAGTATTGACCTGTGGACGCTACGTCAGGTCATGAATTGCTATCATTCATGGATGGTTACTCGGGTTATAATCAAATACCTCTAGCTGAAGAAGAACAGAGGCACACTGCCTTCTTTTCCACACCAGGATGCCTTTTGGCTTATTTTGCTACACCAGGATGCCTTTTGGCTTGAAGAATGCTGGCGCTACCTATCAAGAGATGGCTCAGAAGATGTTTGACAAATGGATAGGGAAGACCATGGAAGTTTATGTTGATGATATGCTGGTGAAGAGCAAGGTGAAGCAAACTCATATTCAAGACCTCAAAGGGATATTTGATCATATGAGAAGTACTAAATTAAAAATAAATCCGGCGAAGTGTGTTTCGGCGTCACTTCGGGGAAATTCTTGGGATATGTTGTCACAAAGAATGGTGTGGAAGCTGATCAAGAAAAAATTTAAGCCATCAGAGATATGCCTTCGCCGGTGATAGTAAAGGATGTTCAGCGGCTTAATGGAACATTGGCCTCACTCAACAGATTCATTTCAAGATTCTCCGATAAATGCAAGTTATTCTTCAAAACCTTGAAAAAGGGAGAAAAGTTTAACTGGACTGAAGATCATGAAGCTGCATTTCAAGGCATTAAGAAGTATCTCGCCACTCTGCCAGCGATTCAGCTGCCTGAGCATGACGAGGAGCTCAGAGTCTATCTCGCCGCCACAACAGTAGCCATCAACGCTGTACTTGTGAGAACTAAAGAGGGAGAAACACCAATATACTATATTAGCAGAACCCTGCAACGAGCTGAAAAGAATTACACCAAAATTGAGCAATTGATTCTAGCTCTAGTTTTCTCATCTCAGCGACTGCGCCCATACTTCCATGCTCACCCTATTACTGTCCTGACAAAGACTCCTATTGAATCTATCTTGCATAGCTCTCAGAGAGTGGGGCGAATTGCTAAATGGAATACTCAAATTGAGCAGTTCAGCGTCCAGTATGAGATTCGTACAGCTCAGAGATCTCAAGTTATCGCCGACTTTCTAGCTGATTTCCCAATCGAAGAAGAAGAGGAGGTAGAAGACATACCATTCGCGCAAGATGAGCGAGAGAATGTGTTAGAGCATTGCTCGGTTGAACCCAAATGTCGCTATCTCAAGTCAGTTGTCAAGTTTATGAGACAAAAACACAATCCTTGATAAGTTTACTCTACAACCTCGGACTAAGATAGTTTTAGGTAATCGAGACGAAGACTGATGAAGACGAAGACCGAAGCTTGCTACTTGATAAATCATAACGTCCTCGCTGAAGGTTAGAAAGGTTTTTCCTTTCCGTATCGTATTTACCATTTCTATCATACCAATAGTCTATGATGTTGTTTATATGATCCGAAGGTATTCTAGGATTTTCGCCTTTGTATTTGTCACACTTGTGATAATATGTATAGGTAGAGTATGTTGAGTTGTATCTTGAAATGACCCCAACGGTGAACGCGTTCATGAACGTGTACATGTGTTGCTTTTGGCATTTCAGAGAACGAGCAAAGTTTGTATGAACGCGTTCATACAAGTTCAAGAATTCTCCTGAACTCTATTGACTGCTCTATGAACGCGTGCATATAAGCCATGAGAAAACTGCCAACTTCCATATCTTGAAGTTTTCGGTCTAGACATGATTAGTTCTCGGACTTGTCTTGGCCCATGGAATTCAACAACTTAATCCAAGCGATGTTCAAACAAGTATTTGGACCAGAAGTCGCAATGCGATGTCCAAACATATATTGGACCAGAAGTCGCAAACCTTCAAACAAGGTTGAGTCTTCTTTAACTTTTGGCCTAGTCCAAAGTTCATAGAAGATTGAGAATGGGTAATCAAGCTATGGACTTTCCTAGTTTAACAAAGCACTATATGGTTTGAAACAAGCACCAAGAGCCTGGTTTGAAAAATTAACCTCATCCCTTGTTGCAAAAGGTTTCTCAAGAGGAGGAGTTGATAAGACACTCTTCATCCAAAAGATTAACAAACATGTCATCATTGCACAGATTTACGTTGATGATATTATCTTTGGATCCACCTCAAAAGGTTTAGCTAAAGATTTTGAAAATTCTATGTGCAAAGAATTTCAAACTAGCAAAGTTGGTGAGCTAAGTTTTTTCTTAGGTCTACAAATCCAACACCATGAAGGAGGAATTAATATTTCACAAGGGAAATATGCGAAAGATTTAGTAGCCAAATTTGGCCTGAAACAGGCCTCTGAAAAGAAAACACCCATGCCAACTACGGGTAAATTGAAACTAGATCCCTCTGGGGTCAAAGTTGATCAAAAGCTGTATAGATCTATGATTGGTAGTTTACTCTATCTTACAACAACCCGTCCAGACATTGCATACAGTGTTGGATGTTGTGCAAGATATCAAGCGGATCCTAAAGAATCCCACATGAATGCAGTAAAAAGAATACTCCGCTATGTAAAATACACAGAGGAATTTGGACTTTCATATTCTTTTGATACTAATGCAAGACTTACCGCTTATTCAGATGCAGATTGGGCAGGATGTGGAGACGATAGGAAAAGCACTTCAGGAGGATGCTTTTACGTGGGAAATAATCTTGTAGCTTGGCACAACAAGAAACAAAACTCACAGTCTCTTTCAACATGTGAAGCAGAATACATCGCTGCAGGTTCGTGTTGTACTCAACTTTTATGGATGAAACAAATGCTTAATGATTATGGAATTATCAATGATAACACCATAGAAATCTACTGTGATAATACTACTGCTATACGCATTACTGAAAATCCAGTAGAACACTCAAGAACGAAACATATCGACATTAGATATCTCTATGAAAAGAAAATTGTCAAGATATGTTATGTGCCAACTGAACAACAACGAGCTGACATACTCACAAAACCATTAGATTGTGAAACATTATAACATCTTTGAAAGTCTATTGGTGTTGTTCACGTTCATTAAAGTGTTGCATACGACTTGTCTCTTTAACAACTTCTGGGACAAGTCATAAAGAAACTCTCATGGAGTTATGCAAAAGCTGGCATGGTACCATCATTAAGTTTTACTCTTTGTTTCTATCGCTATTATGTTTAGTAAAAACAAAAAAGTGGGATTCCTAGTATGAAAATGATTATTATCTTATTAAATGAAGGAATTCACCCATTTTTTTTATATAAAAGACAATAATAATCATCTCTAAATCTGTTGAGCAATGATCTCCAGTGAGATGAGTCCACGCTCAAACAGTTATGTGACTGTTTGTCCTGATAGTTTATGACCAGAAAATCCAATGTGATTGTCATAATTGTCTTTTAAACACCGTCTCCTGACTTACAGTGAGCCAAATTTCGATGGTGTTTACATATCATGATGAGTCCAAAATGTAATGACTCGATATGAATATCAACACTTCTGAAGCCACCAATGAAATTCTCCCTGCCTCTGGTTCCTAAGGCAAGAGTCGAGAACAGGATCCATGGGAACAATCAGTAGGATAAGCTAAGAAGAACATGCTCTTAGAAAAATTTTCTAATCATATTGTTGATAATAAACTTAGCTCAATGGGAAAAATTCTTATGAGACACAATAATCATACATATTTTGGGGAACATTATTGCTTTTTACTCAGGCATGCGAGTTTTTCAAAATTGAAAAATCCCTTATGAACAAATTGAGTCTTACTAAATTTTCCTATACATAAGCTCATCCGGTGAGTAAAAGAGACTCTATCATCTCAATGTCATACTCATATCAAATTCTAATGAGCTAAAGGTCGTCGCGTTGTTCCTTATGGAATGACACATTATGGGGGAGAGTTCTTTTTGAACTTGTGCTTCATGGTAATATCTTTTTGCGGAGTGCGGCTGTGGAATCTACGAGAGAATTGCATCTTTTTATCTCTCGTTTCAGGTATGTTTACCTTTGTCTACATTGATTATTGCGATTTTATGAGGATTCCTATATTTCTTTTCTTTGTCTATTATTATGACAAAAAAGGGGAGAAATCTTGTAGTAAGGGGGAGTAAAATCTTTCTATCTACTACGACAATTGTCTACGGCATTGTCATAGGGGGAGTAAAATCGATGTGCTTGTCATGTCAAAGCAAAAGTTAGTGTATTGAGTAAGGGGGAGAACATATCAAATTGTGTAGTATCTTAAAGCATCGATGCAATATGCTTACAAGTTTTACATACTACTCAATTGCATAACAAACTCTTGTTGGACTATGTCCTTCTAGAAACCAAGATGTGTGGTGACTTTGAGTTTGTTATCTATACCTTGAATCTTCGCTTGCAGGGACACTCTTATCTGAAGACGTTGAAGATTACAAGAAGATCAAGTACATTATGGTTAGGGCTAAAAGATTTTACTTTTTGAATCCATATGTAAGATTGGTTTTTGTCACTAAAATTGACAATGGGGGAGATTGTTAGAGCATTGCTCGGTTGAACCCACTGATATTGCTATCTCAAGTCAATTGTCAAGTTTATGAGACAAAAACACAATCCTTGATAAGTTTACTCTACAACCTCGGACTAGGATAATTTTAGGTAATCGAGACGAAGACTGATGAAGACGAAGACCGAAGCTTACTACTTGATAAATCATAACGTCCTCGCTGAAGGTTAGAAAGATTTTTCCTTTCAGTATCGTATTTACCATTTCTATCATACCAATAGTCTATGATGTTGTTTATATGATCCGAAGGTATTCTAGGATTTTCGCCTTTGCATTTGTCACACTTGTGATCATATGTATAGGTAGAGTATGTTGAGTTGTCTCTTGAAATGACCCCAACGGTGAACGCGTTCATGAACGCGTACATGTGTTGTTTTTGGCATTTCAGAGAACGAGCAAAGTCTGTATGAACACGTACATACAAGTTCAAGAATTCTCCTGAATTCTCCTGAACTCTATTGACTGCTCTATGAACGCGTACATATAAGCCATGCGAAAACTTCCAACTTCCATATCTTGAAGTTTTCGGTCTAGACATGATTAGTTCTCGGACTTGTCTTGGCCCATGGAATTCAACAACTTAATCCAAGCGATGTTCAAACAAGTATTTGGACCAGAAGTCGCAAAACGATGTCCAACCATATATTGGACCAGAAGTCGCAAACCTTCAAACAAGGTTGAGTCTTCTTTAACTTTTGGCTTAGTCCAAAGTTCATAGAAGATTGAGAATGGGTAATCATGCTATGGACTTTCCTAGTTCCGGAACTTGCTTGAGCCCTACTCAAGGTTGCTTAAACTTTAAGCAAAGCCTCCCTTGGTGATCACTATAAATAGATGACCTTCTGCAAGATACAATCTCAATCCTCTACACATCTGTGTATCCTTGCATAAAGGTTGGTCGTCATCTCGAAGTCCTTTTGGACTACGACTATTGAAATACTTCACTTGAGGATCTTGAAGCACAGGTCGGAAGTAAAATTCCATCTTGTATCTTGGGTCGATTGAATTCTTTCAATCTTATCACGACCAAGATTTGATAGAAACTTCGTACGGTAGATCTTGTATCATAAACCCTAGAAGTTCCCAAAAGCATATTCACGAACTAGGTTTCATACTAAGTTCGTCTCGCGTTTGGAGGTAAAGTTGTTTAGGCTAGATCAATAAGCCCTATTCAACATATCGATTTCCATTAACCTTGACTTTAAGTCTAAAGGAAATCACAATCGTATTCTTGTTTGATTACTTGGATACTTTTAGGCGTCCTGTTAGAGGTAGGGTAGCGCTAGTCTTAACGAAGGGAAGCGGAGCAACTCCTAGGCCTGTAAAGGACGTCAGCTAGGGGAATCAAGTACGTAGGCTACTGCGGGAGCCAAGAGACGTAGGAGCACATTGATAGCTGAATTGCTTGTAGGGTGAATTCAGTCTCGATACAGTCCAGTCCGAAGTCTGAGATTAGGCTAGCGTCTGTATACGTTCATACTAAGGGTGTTCACATCTGGACGAGGTCCCAGGGTTTTTCTGCTAGGTTTGCAGTTGTTGATGGTGGTTTTTGGCGAGGAGGTCACAGGAGTAATTTCGCGTCAATTTCTGGCATCTTGGGATAGCTCGAGACAAGGTATGAATTTATTTTTAGGGATAAGATATTTAATTACCATTAGCTGTATTTTGATATCTCACGACCCTAGCCTAGTAGCATGGTCCATATCCCTAGCCTATACGTAAAAATACCTACGCATGCGCATTAGCCTAGCTCATGCTCGAACCAAACCCTAGGCAATTCACGCCACAAGCTTTTGGATGCTCACGCCACACCTTGGCTTAGCTTTGGGTATCCACGACCAACTCCTTGGCCTAGCTTTGGATGCCCACGCCACTCCCTTGGCCTAACTTTGGGTATCCACATCTTTTAGCTCGCCTAATCCTTGGAGGCCCACGGCCACTCCTTGCCCTAGCTTTTGGATGCTCACGGCCACACCTTGGCCTGATTTCGGGTGTCCACGGCAATCCCTAGCCTAATCTTTGGATGCCCACGGCATTCTCCTTGCCTTAGTCTTTGGAGGCCCACGGCCTTTCCCTGCCTTGGCCTTTGGATATCCACGCCTTTAGCTTGCCCTAACCTTGGATATGCGCGATCATTAGCTTGCCTTGGCACTTGGATATACACGGCCATTCCTTGGCCTGATTTTGGATATACACGGCCATTCCTTGGCCTGATTTTGGATATGCACGGCCATTCCTTGGCCAAATGTTTGGAGGCCCAAGGTTGTGCCTTGGCCAAACTATTTGGGTGTCCACGCCACCTTCCCGCCATCTTCTTGGATGCCCACAGCGTCTCCCTTACTTAATCTTTGGGTGTCCGCGGCTACTCTTTGGCCAAAGTCTTTGGATGCCCATGTCATCCCTTGGCCAAATCTTTGGAGCCCCACGGCCATCCCTTGCCCTAGTTTTTGGATGCCCACGGCCATCCCTTGCTTTGGTTTTTGGATGCTCACATCCATGCCCTAGCTTACTCTTTGGAGCCCCACGGCCATGCCTTCGCCAAACCTTTGGAGGCCTAAGGTTGTGCCTTGGCTAAACTCTTGGGGGCCTTATGTTTGTCCCTCGCCTAATTTATGGAGGCCCGTCGCCATCCTCTCTCTCACGACTATCCTTGCTCTCTTAGAGCTAAAGTATATCTTTCCCTAGCCTCCCCTCTATTTATGGATCCCTCTGATCCAAGTCCTAGAGGATTATGGACTTTATTGAGTCCATAATACTCTAGTTTCCTAATCAAATTCGGAAATCTGGCAGATTACGAATTTCCTTGAAGGACGATTTTTACAGCCCAATCCGTGAACAATTAGGGGGCGCTTCCTTCACGAAAGTTTTTCCTCTGTGAGTTCACTATAACATACTAAAATTTCGGTATTTTACCGAATATAGGCCGGCCTGGGTGATTTTATGAGTGGACGACGTGCAAGCTGTCCAGAAATCTGAAAATAACGTAATGTTATGGCTTATCCTTTTACGTCTTATGCCTAACTTCCTAATAGAATTATTATGCTATGTAACATGGCTTATTATTATTATTGTGGCCTATCTTTAGGTCTTGGATTGGCAATGCTTATGCATTCTTGATAATGGCTACGCCGTGTTAGCATCACTCGTCTATTTTTCCTGATTATAGACTTGCTTCTATAAATCAGTGCTATAATTCTTAATCATGGCTCATGGCTATGACTTATATTATTTTGGACATTCATATGTCTTCATTACTCAAAGAATTGGTGCATTACATGCCACAAGCCAATTTCTCATATTTATGGCAAATCAAAAGTCGTATCTACTTGACTATTGCCACAGAGAGTTGCTGAAATCCTCTCAGTCTAAATGGCAGTTGCATGGCTCAATCCTTAGACTTATCTCATTGGTTTAAATGGCGATTGCCCGGCTCAATCCTTAGACCAAATCTAAAGGAGATATTCAAGCTTATCGCTTAATCTCAATCTTTACGCAAAGTCCTGAGTTTACCAGTAATTGGTACGACTTGCACCTAGTCATCTTTGACTTAACAAATATTTAACAAATCTTACGAGAATCAAGTAAGTTACATGGGGGGATATTCTTTAGGGTTTTGGTTTGGCGGTCTACGGCACGTGTGATTGCAACGGCTCAATCACTCAACGGGAAAGACACTAAGTCGTGTGAACGTTGCTGGAAAGATGGGATAAGGTAGTGGGTTGTTAGT
>JAJJMA010230108.1:4707-15010 GCA_023529015.1 Papaver nudicaule
AAAAAAAATTTGAGTGTTGCACCATACAACATGGAGATCTTGCTCATCTCATTAATACCACTGGGTTCAATTAGTTGGCCCTTCCATGAGAAGGATATTGTCAGCTTCTTAAAGTCTAGCTCCACATATTCAATCACCTCCCAACACCATATCACACCCTCCAAGCTTAAGCACTCTCAAATCATGATGTATTTCCGTGCACTCTTCATTCAAATGCAGGACATCTAGCTTCACTGACTAATTTATTCCCATCAGCTACTGCTACCATTAAGGCAATAGTAGGTTTAATATAACAGCCACATTTTCTAGCAGTTGTTGGGTCCAGAAAACTATGAGTACTACCACTATCAATAAGAATAGATATAACCGACCTTGTAATTTGATGGTGGAATGAGAAACAGTACCAGAAAGAGCATGAACTGAAATTTCAACTTCCTCTTCAAAGCCATTGTGGGAAGGGGAGCTGGCAGGTGAAGCTTCATCAGTGATGCCAGAGTTATCTTCATCAGCTATCAACAGGTAAATCTTATATTGCACACATCTATGACCAGTCTTGTACACCTCATCAAAGTTATACCATAACCCTTTCTCTCTTCTGGCTCACATTTCAGCATGTGAAAGTCTTTTGACAGGGGGTAATTGATTATTATGAGGTGGGGAGGAATAATTGTTGTTTGTGGTGCTGAGTCTAGGACTTGTAGTTGGTGGTGATCTGTAGCCTCTATTGGAAGTCATGTTTGGTGACTGGTGGTGGTTTGGTATAAGTTCTATATTTCTTTATTGTACTTAGTAAAATAGCTTCTTGCATTAAATGGCTCTAGACAGGGTAGTAGGAGAGTACATTTGTACGTGCATTCTCAGCTCATCCTTAAGGCCACTAATGAAGCTTGAAGTAAAATATCCCTCAGTGAGATGACGATTTTTAGCTAACATATATAAGTGCCTTCAATTCCTCAAAAACTTCTTGATATTCAACATCTGAACCTATCTGGTTAAGTTTATTGAATTCACCAGCAATATCATCATGTCCTAGTTCTTGGAATGTACATGTTAGATCTCTAACAAAAGGAATATATGTTTTCTCTAGCATAAACAACCAAGAGAGTACAAACTCAATAATATAGCACCTACTCTTCACGTACAACATGTGAAGAGGGATATCCACTAACAGACAGACATGAATTTAAAGGGGGACTCACTAACATAACTAGCAAGGAAAACTAGCCAACGACTATGACACAACCATAATCGGTAGCTAACAACTAAACCTAGATGTCGATTATAATTCCTAACCTGGATTTTTGCTTGGGACAAAATTGTTTATAGTCGGCATCAATTCAGCTAATAGTTGCCGACCAAACTAGTTGAGACACTTAATTTGTTTGGCATTACGACAGGTTAGTTGTGATCGAACTACCAATTATTAGTAGTTTATGTGTAAGTTTATATATCCAAATTTAGGGTTAATTGGTAACTTTAACAAATTTAACTGTTGATTATGTCCAACTGAAAAATGATCCCGGGCTACAAGATGTAATTGGCAGTTATACTTTTCTCGAGCTACTGATTATCGACCTCCAGATCCAAAATAACTACCGACTCTAGCCCTAGGAAGGCTTTAATGAATTCAAAAATAGAAGTTTTTTGCATACTTCAACGATAATTGTCCACAATTTAACGGTTTGGGCTATGCATGATCATTTGAAGCACAATAATCTTCATTTGCTTCCAAAACCTAGTTTCTCCTCAATCTTCTTCCTCTTTAACTCACGAATAAACAAGTAACTCTAACTCTAATCCATAATTTTGACTATAATTCTAATTAATCTAATAACTAATTCATCAAAATATTGAATAATGGGTTTCTAAAATTACTTTACAATGTCCCTATTTTGTTTTTATTTGGCTGCCCCTAATTTGGCCAGGTAAATTATTTGGCGATGTCTCCTTGTATATTTCGGAGAACAATTTTCGTTGAACAGAGATGTACTCTGGACAAGATATATGGGTATGGATTGAACTGGCATATGTTTGAAACTAGAAACTGAAAATGGAGATCATAGATAAGTAGTTAGATATGTACAGTATCGCATGGCGTGCATTATAAGGCACAATACGACACTATAAAATTTGGGCACACCACTTGCATAATTTTGCACAATACAGTCCGACCTTCAAGTTTTTTTTTTCTTTTCTTTGCCGGACTAATCACCACACATAGCACATTTAGGTATTAAATAACATTATAACATCTCGAACGGTGGGTGAATATTTAGTTTCTTAAGCCACACAAAATTTTAGGCCGCCATTTGAAGAAAAAAAAAATCACCTTTGATGGATATGAAATATTTCTTAGGCCTCGATGTCATATTTTTAATAATATTTCATTTAATGTATGGAATAGGCCCAGACTTGCCCCTGACAGATTGTTTTTTATACGGAAAAGTACATAAGGGCAAAGTCTCCCTAAGCACCACCAGTTAAAACAAAAATGACTCATGAGTTGTCCAGAAGAGGACTACTATGAGGAAGATTCATAGCATCAATGCTAAGATTACAATAAAGATAGCTTAAATTGTTCACATACCAAATGAAATTTGACGTGTTGGAGCACCTCGTACAAATACTAGCCAAGTTGAAAGCGTAAGACTGTTTAAAACTAAAGAGATTTCCTGAAATTCAACACTCCTTTCTTGTTGATTCTAGAAATGATAACGCAAAGAAAATTTTCGTTGGACAATAGTTTAGTAGGCTTCCTGATTATGCTTCAAAATATCATGTCTTCAGCTTCAAAATTCAAATATTTTCTCTTCTATCCTTCAGCCCAACTGAAAGCTAGATCTGCTCCCGAATGAATCCATTTCCATTTGGTTGTCTGGGTATCATCTTGCTCTAATGCAACTTCTTGCAGAATCCAAGGCAATTAAACCAATGTTTGAATATTGGATATCAACCAACTACATCATACAAATTCCCCTAATAGATCTGAAACCACTGGATTTGCTCCCCTTGAGCAGACACAACCCAATCCCCGTAATTTACATGATAGGAGTTTTTATGAGATCTCCAAACTTTAGAGCGGAGAGTCAATCAGTATTTTTTTCTTTATCCACATATGAAACTCTTCAACTAAAACCTTGGGTTGCTGAAGATGGTTTATGAAATAAAAAGTCTTATCTATTGTTACATGTATAAACCTTCATTAATCAATGTATAAATAAAACCCTCACATAAGATCACTTAGAGTTGGAGGAGTAATTCTACGGACAAAGGATTACACATTGTGGCCGCTCTCATTTATCCAAAAAAAAAGGTGTGTGGACCCCCCCCCCACACACACACACATAGAATTTGCAGGGGTCCACTATGTTTGTATCACAAGGTGTAATCCTTTGCGTAAAACTCTTTGTCAATGTAGATTTTTTGGAGTTGGAGATACACTTAAAAATGTACAATCTCAATTATAGTAAAACTTCGAAACAAATGCCCTCGGGATCGGAAACAAATATTTATTTAGTGAGGTTATTTATTTATCGGTATGAATATATAATATTCATTTATCGGTAAATGATTTTTTTTTTTAAGGAGGGGTCAGCTACAAAGAGCCACCAACCAAACTTTATTAATCAACTACCTCATTGAAGCGGAGGTTTGAGGGGATACATGGTGGGAAAGAAGAAGAACTCCACCAGTTTACAATGTCATTATGCATAGCGTACTGACATAAGTCATGAGCTAAAGCATTTACAGGTTTTGGGACATAAACAAACTTAACATCATCAAAGATTCTAATTTCATCCCTAATACTGAGAATCACATGCTTGATACTCCATGGAATGTCTGCAACATCACCAAGAACAACTTTGGTTACATTTGATGCATCTCCTTCAAATATGATTTGCCTGAAGTTCAATCTTCGCGCCAATTGAACACCTAGCTGTAATGCCTTTGACTCTGCTAATAACGACGAAGGAGCATCAAAAATTGTTGTTCCACATCCTAGATAATGACCCAAGTGATTACGAGCTATTGCACCAGCAACACCTCTATTGGGAACAAAAGCAGCGTCCACATTTATCTTGATGATTGGTGGTGTAGGAGGATTCCATTGATAACAAACTGAATTCGTGTTGGAATTGTTGTTATCAGCATCTTTATTCAAATCGCATAGCTTGTGATCTTCTATAGCTCTAGACAACACCTTGGTCACTGAGAGAGGTTTCTTTGAAAACACAATGTCATTCCTGATTTTCCATAGATTCCACAAAATACATAACCCTAAAGAGAATTTCTTCTGTTGGACCTCATCATCCATCCACTCCAAGAAAATAGACTTGACATCAGTTACCTGATTAGGGAGATCAAAGTGGATTGGCGCATTGATGAAAACCGTTCTAGCCCAGGGACAATTAAATATAAGATGTATAATAGATTCATCCTCATCTTTGCAGAAAGAACACATCACTTCAATGTGCTGTTTAAATCTTGCGATATTCTGTTTAACAGAAATACCATTATGGAGTATTTTCCAAGCAAACATCAGTATTTTTGGCTGAACTTGCGTAAAAGACCAAAATCTTTTCCATGGAAAATCTTGAACCATCGATGATGAAGGCAAATCTCTTGCTAAAGTTCTATAACACGATTTGGAAGTAAATTTACCGTACATGTGAGGAGTCCAGATTAGGTAATCATTCTCATTAATTATTCCCATCAATATAAACATTCAGAATCTTTTCAACCACATTTCTAGAGAAGAATTCTTCAATGACCTGCTCATTCCAGCTATTATTTCCATGCAAGATAAGGTCAGAAACCATGTTAAAATCTCGTGAGAGATTTTCCGGTCTTCGAACTAGATGTTCTAATTGATTGCCAATCCGAGGATCTTTCCAAATCTGAATATTATTTCCATCTGACACTTGCCATAATATCTTATTAACCAAGAATGGCCTGACCTCCATAAGGCTATTCCAAACTGAAGATCCTTTAATTTCGGCATTGACTGTCCAGAAAGAATTAGCTCCAAGATATTTTGCCGAAAGAATTCTCACCCATAAAGCATCTCTATCATTCAAAAATCTCCAAGCAAGTTTACAGACCAAAGACTTGTTGACCAATTCTAAGTTTTTAAGGCTTCCCCCAGCATGTTTTGGAGAGCACACTTTATTCCAGTTGATAAAGTGAAGCTTTGACTCATCCGCTGAATGACCATTCCAGAAGCACCTTAATATTCTATCCATTTCACTTATAACTCCCTTAGGAATAAGACAGATTCCCATGAATTAAATAGGCAAAGAAGAGAGCACAGATTTAGCCAACACACTTCTCCCTGCAGTATTCACATAATGTAATCTCCATCCTGACAGTCTTGAGTTGAATTTCTCTATGAGAAAGTTGAAAGAATTTACAAAATAATCAGACTTGAGAGGATATATCCCTAAGTATTTATCATCCTTCCATTTCCTTTACTCCCAAGTCATGAACAATTGCAATTCTTCTGGAATCACTTATACCCCTACTAGAAAAAATTGATGATTTCTTGTAGTTGATCAATTAACCAGATAAGTCAGCATACAGTTGAAGAATACTTCTCAGTTGTTGAATATTTCCAGAAGAGGCTTTCCCAAAGAAGAATAAGTCGTCTGCAAACATGAGATGACTAAACCATCAGTAAATGATTTTTATGGATACTTATAGTCTAAAAATATATAGTTTAGCCTTCTTTTTTTGGCAAGTATATATATTATGGATGGAAATTTAATGTGACGGCAGAAACAATTGCAAATTGTTTCCGACATTGCAAGATTCGATCTGAAGAAATTGATGTTCCTGAACCAGATGATGGTCAATTAGATGAAGGTATCCAAGAATTAATTGATATCAGCTATAGAAATGTGATGGACGTCGAACATCTTTCGAATATCCCGAGAATGATGCAGTTATGGTATCCTCTACAAACGAAGAAATTATCGAGTCGGTATTATGATGTGAATGATCCCACACCAGATGATAGTAGCGCCATACCAAATGTGCCGTCAAAAGAGGTGTTTCAAGTTATAATCGGCAAAAGAAATTACTTGCTACAATACGAGCAAAATTTTCCAAAGTTGTGCATGCATTGCAAAAAAAAAATATAGACGGGATGCATTTTGGCTTAGGTAAAAGGAAAAACCTATCGACTTTAGATGCGTTTTTTGAGAAGAGATAACTTCTTAAACAAAGACGATTACCTACATTTATCTATATTTTTTTTGGTATTAAATATGGTGATTATTCATTTATGTTTTCATTGAGGCTTTAGAACTCCAAAAAAAAAAAAAAAAAAAAAATCATTAATGCATATATTTCATTAACCTCTTGTCCAAGTTGGGACCAGAGAAGAATATTCATTTATCAAGGCTGACCTGTACTCGATTTATTGTAATTACTTTCAAAATCTATAAAAATATTTGTTATAAAAAATCGGTAAAAACAAATATATTGAAGAATATAACGAGTCCGACTTTGTACACCCGCGGGTGCACATTCGTCCCCTTCTCTTTAGCTAGAGAGTTAACGGGATTCCTGGGACCCTTTCATAGTTTAAGAAAAACATAATTAACATAAATATATTTTTCAAAACAAAATAATTATCAAATGTATATTCTCTCTCCTTCCATCTTCTTCTTTTTTTTTTTTTTTTTTTTTTCTGTTTCGCTATCTTCCCCATAAGACGTTCATCATTCACAATCAAAATGAAGATTCCAAAACTGAAATTATCAAATTATTGATAACACACGAAGCAATACAGTATTTGATCATGATACTTATTGTTGGTTTGTGGGTAAATTCATTAGAAATTTAGAACTTAATTATGCATCTGTTGTATGAGATCTAAGGGATTTAGGGCACTCCTTTTTCTGATTAAGGATTTGGTTTGGAAATGGAAGACCAAAAGAAATCAGATTATACCATAAGTTTGTGTATTGGTTTTTCTCTTGCCCAGATTTGTTCACATTAGGGCATAAACAATTACTTGTTTCGCTGATCCTTGGATTTTTTTGTGAAATTGATAAAGAAGAAATTGAGAACCAGACACATGAAGAAGAGAGAGTTTTTTTAAGTTAGAAAAAGAGTTATTATGAGAGACAGAGAAAATATTATAGTTTCATACGAGTATATCAGAAAAAAGAAAGAAATATATGCTCCGTTAATTAGAACACCCAATAAATAAAGGAGGAATGTTCACCCCGATTAAGGCGGGGTGTACAAAGTCGGACTCGAATATAACAGTGTATAAGATACGACATCAGCAAAAGAAAATCCAACATCATGCACAATTAATATTCTAACACAACACAACACCATACGGCTTACTCGGTACGCTCAAATGTGGCGCACGGTGCCACTTTAGACCACCGCAAGCAGCTATAGACATAGAATGGACTATGAGAAAGTAGGCCACCTTTTTATACAAAACCTTGGAATGATATCACTCGCATTGATGATTTACCACTGCATCCACTAGGTAGCTAGATATGCTTTACTTTTTAGTACTACTACTAGTAGCAGATATATCGATAGAGAGCCCCATGCAAACAGTTACTACAAAAAGACATTTACATTTCCTTCAACATCGAACTTTCACTCACTAAATGTACCCATCTTTCAGAATAAAGTGTACATAAAGAACTAGCTATAGCTATAGGGCCCCTCCCCCCACTTACCCAATTTTATGTCTGGTTCCAATCCTAACTTTGCACTCGCAGAATCTGTCTGGGATAAAATAGATTGTGCGTTTTTTTTTTTTTTTTTGATAGGAAAATAGATTGTGCGTTTAATATGCGAAATAGAAGGAGCCTATGAAATCAGATTAGCCATGAATATTGGTGATTTTTGAGACAAACTCTTCTGTTTATACTTCAAATTTCTTATATTTACCATGAACTAGGGAAATCTGTGGATCATTCTGATAACTTTATGTCCAAAAGTCCCTTAAGATATCATGCGTTTACTAAATTTTTAACACCAAGCCAAATCAGTCGAAATTAACCTGTTCTATGGACGTTTCTCTTCTTTTTTTTTCCTGTTGCTTGTTCATGCTAATGATCATATATAACCAAGTAAGTCGGCTCTTTGTCATCTGCCAATCTCCCTAGTCAGTTTTTAACCATCTGTTTATCTCCACTTCTAATTATTCTTTGTCCACTGTTACAGCAAGCACTATGATCCCTAGATTATAGAGAAATCCTCACAATGTGGAGATAGGCACCCATTATGGTGGAAGATATCTCTACAATCTAGGGAATCCTTAGGACTACATCAAGTAGTGATGCGGATACGAGACGGAAAAATCTCCGCATATTTTTACTTGGCGGAAATTGAGTTCCTGCACAATAGGGTTTTGGTCCACCAAATCCCACTTTATTATATTAAAATGTAATATTATATTTTGTGTGGAACCTGAGTCTCCGCATTTAAGAGGGTGTGGCAACTGAATTTCTGCCCAAAAATAGAGAAAACAAATTCTCCGTAGATCTTTAAAATCTGGGGAACACTTATGGCATCATAGTGCTAGCTTTTACCACCCTTAATTCTTCTTCATGAATACAAACAGCAGGTTTAGGCCCACTTTGGGCAATTTTTTTTCGGTACTCCAATTAAGGACAAGGTAGTAGCGAGGATGATGATGATGCTTGGATGATGATACCATGACAGTTGAATCTATATACACACGCAATGCCAACTCTCTCTCATGCACTCAGTTTTGTTTTATTATGCTTTCGAGTAGAAGAATATGGTGGTGGGGAAAGAAGCCCACTTGGTTGTTTTTGTGCGGAAAAGAAGAATATCTAGGAGCGGGCCTCCCTCTGAAACATTAGTTGGGACACGTACCAGTACAAAGATCAACTAGCGGATGCAACAAATCATGCATATATATACATCCTCAAAGACTAAACCTAGATACCGAATAATCACATAGATTTGATTAGACATTTACCCTCTCAAATCTCATGCACCGGATCGTTGTCATCCCTCTCTCTCTCTCCATGATTGAACAACACAGAGACAAGCACACGTATAATACAAGGGGTCTTGCCATGCAGTGCATGTGCATGCTCCCAAAGAGAACCCTAGCTAGCTCATTCTTCTCTTCCATCTCTTTCTCTCACTTTTCTTTTTAAGTTGTATTGCACATGGCGATCAAGTTATGCTTATGCTTAAGTAGTAAGAATTAAGAAAATGTTTAGTCTTGTCACTTGATCAGGGCTATCCCATATGACTATCCGTACACAGTGCATATGTAATATGTTTGTGGGTCGGAATATGCAGCAAGTAGACGTTAGCCAGAGACACAGAGAGAGAGAGAGAGAGAGAGAGAATGACCTACCAAGCAAGGAGTAAGAACCTAATGATGATTAAGAAGTAGACATGAGGGTGAGGTGATAGAGTCTAGAAGGTGACATTTTGGTAGTAGAAAGATATCACTATCGGTTTCTTACTTTATATTTCTTCTAATCCCACCCAATTAATAATTTTCGCTTATAGATTATTTTTCATGCTTTGATTCTAAGCTTCATATCAAATAGGCCAATTAATCCCTACGCCCATGGCCATGCCCATGCCCATGCCCATGCAAAACCTCTCTATGTCTATATAAAAAAAAAGTAACCACACCATCAAACAAAACCCAACTCACCATCATCAAACGTTGATTTTTCTTTAAAAAAATCATGGTTAATGTAATAGAAAAGTATGCCTAAAGTTGGATTTACTAACATATATATATATGTACACTTTCCCATACACTATACATTGATCGCCTAAAAAACAAACCCTTGAAACAATTGTATGAGTATACTAACTTACAGAGAGAGAGAGAGGGAGAACACTTATCAGCTTTTGAGCAGAGAAGAAAGGGGCAGAGGAATGAGAGGAATTCAGAACTTTTTTCCCATTTGGACTGCATGTTTACTGTTATTACTTGATCCCCTCAAAAGACAACCTTCTAGTTATTCTAATCTAACTATATACTTATGTCTCTACTTAGTTACAGATAGGTCAGTGACTTAGAGGCAAGTTAGAGTGGGAGAGGGGGGGTTAGAGAGAGAGAGAGAGAGGGTTAGAGTGCGGGGTTCTATAATTTGTAGTTTTTGAGTTTTGACAGTTAATAGGGAGGAGGAAGAGGAGACATTAAACAGTTACAAGGGTGGGAGGTCACATGATGTTTTTTCTAGTCGCAGAGACACCACCACTCTCCACATCTAAAACACACAGAAAACACCTCAGTTTGGCTTTTGTATATTCTTAATGCATATAT
>JAJJMA010230124.1:0-26765 GCA_023529015.1 Papaver nudicaule
TGGATTACGCTGGAAGTACTGGGCTGAGCCAGAACTTAGACGTGTGAACGTCCTCAGCTGTGATCCATGGACTCTTTGCTCAAGAGTACTCCTTTAGATTCATCCATATCCAACTAACAGTTTGCAAGCAAACCATTGCAATGGACACATGGCACCGAATCTGTCTCATTCATTCTTGTAGTCACAGTATTTGTGGGATCAAACACTGGTCATGACACAAGGCCATGTTACACAAGAATATAATCTCAATCACTATTATCACTACTAAAGTAGTCGACTATATTTCGAAAGAATATATGAAGTAGAAATAGAAGAATATCCATAAAGTCATAACTCCTACTAACCTTTTGTCAATGAAGAATAATTGATGTCTTCTTTGTCTTCACGGTCTTCGTCTTCAAGGTCTCTACTACTTTGTCTATATCCCAATTCCGAAATCTAAACTCTAGTAGGCTAAATCAAGAATTGAGTTATGACACCTAAAACTGACAACTAGCTTGACATACCAACGCTAGTGGGTTTGACCGGACAATGCCCTAACAATCACCAAAACCAACACCTATGGCAACTACTGATAAAATTAGTAGAGATCTGCAAAGTGAAAAAGTGGATCAAAAGCTTTACAGATCTATGATTGGAAGCCTATTGTACTTAACAGCAACAACACCTGATATTGCATTTAGTGTTGGCTGTTGTGCGAGATATCAAGATGATCCCCGAGTATCACATCTCAATGTTGTTAAAAGGATTCTACGCTATGTCAAAGGGACAATAGGCTTTGGTCTTACGTATACCTTTGACACCAACACCAATCTTGCAGCATATTCTGATGCAGATTGGGCTGGTAGCAGAGATGACAGAAAAAACACTTCGGGTGGATGCTTTTTCGTTGAGTTAAATCTTGTGGCATGGCACAACAAGAAAAAAAACTCAGTCATTATCCACATGCGAAGCAGAATACATAGCGGCTGGTTCTTGCTACACTCAACTGCTATTGATGAAACAGATGCTCGCAGACTACGATATTCAAGTGGGAACTATGAATATCTATTGTTATAATACTAGTGCTATACGCATTACTGAAAATCCAGTGAAATATTTTGGAACCAAACACATTGATATCCGATATCACTTCATAAGAAATATCTATGAAGATAAGATTTTTATACTTGAACATATGCCGTCAGAACAACAACTTGCTGATATACTCACAAAACCACTAGATACACGAACGTTTCAACACCTTCGACAATCTATTGGTGTCGTTCTTGTTCATTAGAAGCAAGAGTATCTTGTTTGTTAGGCAGAGACAAACTAGATTAAAACTTATTTTCAAAAAGAGGTACCACATGGGGGAAAGTTCTTAACTGAACTTGCGCTTAATAACAAACCTTTTTGGGGAGCGTGGTTGTGGAATATTAGGAGAAAAGTGTATCGATATTTCTCCAAAAGATGAGAATTCGGGAATCTTCGTTCAGATTTCCTAGTTATACCATCTTAAACTTGGTATGCGAGTACTTATCTTAACCTATTCCATAGGTTTATGAAACCCTAGTCTCGAACTACTTTGTCATATTTTTGTGACAAATAGGGGGAAAATACATATGGTTCTTGTTCTTGTGGTGCATAACCATAGGGGTAGAACATCATGTGCTTACTTGCTGTACTTTTTCAAAGTATCAAGTAAGGGGGAGTAATTAAAGCTGAGAAGAAGCTTCATATCAGGAATGAGTAGAATCACTTTAAAAGTTTTGATACACTAAAGTTTGCTCAGATTCTTACTCTTTGCACAAATAACATGTGGGATTAGCATACTAACCCATGTAAGCTTGAGCGTACCTTCGTGGTTGTTTGAGCTGGATATGTTGTAGGTGTTGTCTACGAATTCATCAACAAGAGTTAAACGAACACATCAAGACTCAAGGGAGAAGTTGAAGAATTCAAGAAATCAAGATACATCTGGTTAGTACTTAATTGTATATCTTTTGAATCCATATGTAAATTGGTTTTGTCACTAAAATTGACAAAGGGGGAGATTGTTAGGGCATTGTCCGGTCAAACCCACTAGCGTTGGTATGTCAAGCTGGTTGTCAGTTTTAGGTGTCAAAACACAATTCTTGATTTAGTCTACTAGAGTGTAGATTTCGGAATTGGGATATAGACAAATTAGTAGAGACCTTGAAGACGAAGACTGTGAAGACAAAGAAGACATCAATTATTCTTCATCGACAAAAGGTTAGTAGGAGTTATGACTTTTATGGAAATTCTTCTATTCTACTTATTCTATCTTTCGAAATAGTAGGCTACTTTAGTAGAGATACTAATAACGATTGAGACCGTGTTCTTGTCTACATGACCATGTGTTATGTTGGTATTTATTCCCACGAATACTAAGTTTACAAGAAATGAGATAGATTCGATACCATTTGTCCATTGCAATGGTTTGCTTGCAAATCACTTGTTGGATATGGGTGAATCTAAAGGAGTACTCTTGAGCAAGAGTCCAGTGGATTATAGCCGAGGGCGTCTAACACGTCTAAGTACAGGCCCAGTCCAGAACTTCCAGCGGATCCTAGTTAAACCCTAATCTGAATAACGACGGTTCCCAAACCGTTCGTGAACAGTGACTTGGGAATTTTTCCTGGGTTCCAAATCGTTAATATGTACGCGTACTAGTACGTGAACCTCAGATTCGATGCATTTGGTCGTGATTCAGATGAACGGTTTGCGAACCAGCCAAAGTGAATATTCTCTGGGATTTTCACACGGGTTAAACTCTGACTCCTTTATCTCTTAGTTGGACTTGGTTATCACGAAATATCTTCTGTGGTCCATCTAACGATTCTCAATGTGTCAATAAGATAAAGATTATCTCTGGTCTGTTGGATATCATTCTTGAGGTGTTTTTGAGCTAACAAAACACTTGGCAGATAAATGATAAAGATTTCCAATTGAGATAAATCTAGGTTTCTTTGTGTGCAAGTTAAGCAACGGGTTCGTTTTACACGGGCACTTGCTAAACTTGTGGAACAAGTAACTAGTTGCTTTAACCTAAGCAACCTATCTTATTGAGTGCTATAAATAGAAGTTTTTAGAACGAAAACCACAAGCATCAAGCATACGTGAAGATTCTCCGTGGAATTGATCGTAAACTCTTTTCACTTCGGTGAATGCTTGTTGTGGCATAATCATCCTCTATTAGGTAGCAGTTCCTCTTGGGAATTACCTAATGACTATAAAGACTTCTCTTGAGAGTTGGGAAGCACAGGTAGGAGATTGAGACCTTAGTGGTTGAAATCGGAATAACCTGTAACCTTGGTAACCTGATCACGTTCTTGTCTATTTTACGGTCCTTCTCTTCTGATATAAGGCCATTCAAGAACTGATACGCTACATACAAGGTTGAAAGGAAGCAACACACGGCTGCACTCGGTGTTGTAAGACCTAGTTAGCTCCAGTTGTATAAGTTTCTTAAGTGATTCTTTTTACAACTGAGGTAGAGACAAGTTGGGCATAGTTTACTCAGTTTACTTGTCAGCCCCCGCTTGTAAGTAGATTTCCGTATGACCTGGAGCAATACGAAGGAAGTCGCTTTGTGTATGTTAAACTGATAGAGGACATTTCAAACATACATTTGATAATTGAGGTTGCAAAGCCGGAATTATTGACACAAGCCTTTAACATCGGTTAAAGCAACTCCTAGGCCTGTAAAGGACGTCAACTAGGGGAATCAAGTACGTGACGGTCTGTGGGGGATCTAGAGATGTAAGGAGTACGACAATAGCCAGTTCACTTGGAGGGTTGGAATTGGTCTCTTCTACATCCCAGACCGAAGTCTTATAGTAGGCTAGTGTTTGTAGACAGTTTGTACTTGCGGTGTTCAATCTGGACGAGGTTCCGAGGTTTTTCTACAAGTCGTAGTTTCCTCGTTAAAAAAATCTCTGATGCCTTGTGTGCTTTACTTTCCGCATTATATTCTCTGATTATATAATTAAAGCAAACACAAGAAGTACGTTATTAATAAACCTGATCGTTGTCCCCAATCCATCCATTGGATTTACCAAGACCGTGTCTTGTGTCGGACTGATCCTTTGAGATCCAAACTCAGGTTAACAGGTCTGGATATTGATTTTTGAGATCGTCCAGATCTGACCATAAGTCTCACGAGCCCAAACGAGAAGTTGGTTGTATTTCGGTACCCCTGCTTTTTCAAAATGCATGGGTGAATTCGTAAAATCGGTAATACCTGGAGGTGCTCCGCTGCTCTGAATCCCGGGTCTTCCCAATTCCATGTCGTAGTCTGGATCTTCGGTGAGGATACAAAATGTAGTCTCCACCTGGGTAGTTCCCATTTTTATTAGAAGTGTGACATGACCACACGCCTTTTGCAATTTTCCTCCTGAGCCTATGACAGTTGTAGGTGAATACGTTATCTTGTTTTGTGGGATGCCTGTAATCTTCAGGGTTTTGATCGAGATTGTGTTCACAACAATTCCAACATCGATTAACTTGCTCTGAAACCCGGTATCTTCGAGATGATCTGTGGTGAGCGGTCCCCAGTCACACTTCTCTAGCATTTTATCCTTCTTACCATTCTCATGTAGTATTTCTGTTTCTTGGATAAATGAATGGCGCTTCCCAGAGATAACATGATTGAGAGCGATAGAGATATCTTTTTGTTGTCCCTTGGACAAATACATAGAGTTTCACATAAGTCCATCATCAGTGATTTCACTTTTTGGTCCACTGGCTCAGCATGGATAGTAAAACTCCTGATGGGTAATGGATCCTTGTGAACACCTTCAGTCCCCAATTGTAGTTCTCCTGATTCGACTTTCTCCTGGAATATGCGCTTCACAGCAAGGCATTCGCTGGTGGGTGGCAGACTCTCCTGTGGAACATGCAATATTTGGCATTTGCTCTGTCTTGCTCATTTGGCAGCTGCTTGAAAAAAGGCAATTTGACAGTGCCCTCTTCTATTCATTTTCTAGCAATTCTTTCATCTCTTCCACGGGTATTGTGCAGTCAGGGGTGTCTGGATTTTATTTCGGTGATTGTTTCCCTTGAGCTCCCTCTGGGTTGTTCATTTGCATCGGGTCCACTCTTCGTTGTGTCATTCGTGCTGAGGATGCCGAGGTCGAAGAACGAGTAGAACGTTTAAACTAGGGTTTTCCGTGATCGTATTTTTCCTCTTGTTTCCATCGTTGACAACGTTGATTGATGATGCTCCATATTATTTGTTGATGAGGCGATGGGTAACTCGGCTGTGACGGGCTTGGAAACACAAATTCTCCAATAGGGTATATAGGTATCATCACGTTAATACAGAGTTCCACCAGTTGTGATTCGGTTATATTAGAATCATGACAATCAAGTGCCTGTATTCTGAACCTCTTCACATAGTCGTTCGGATGTTTGTTGTTTTGCTGAAATATGTGCCCTAAATCTGATGACGTAATTTGTTCAGACACAAAGAAATACTTCTTGTAGAAAGCGGTAACCATCTCATCCCAGTCGGCTATGCTTCCAGGTGCGATATTGTTGTACCAATTATAAGCCCTTCCCGTCAAGGACTTAGAAAATTCCCTGGGGCGCAAAGCGTGATTATACTCATGTTCTCCCAAAGATTCCAGAAAGCGAGAAATGTGTTCACGAGTGTTTCCGGTTCCATCGTATAACGAGAAGGTTGGTGATGTGTAGCCTCATGACAGAGGGACCCTTTGTACTTCGAGAGAGTACGGGGGTTGATGTTGAGGAACAAATTACATCCTTTCTTCTGCGATTCTGCAAGATTCTCTCGAGATCATCCACTGTAACGTAGTAAGGCGGATGGTTCTTCACTTGTCTGTTCTCTGGGCGAACCAGGGTTCCTTCATCATCATCCAAGATCTCGATCCTAGAGGTGCTGGTGTTCTTCCTTGCGCTTTTGGCCTGCTGTTCAGGTGAAATTTGTGAAGAAAGAGTATTGACGAAATTGAGCACTTCCATTTGAGTATCAACCATCTTCATCTGACTTTCAGCAAGGCTATCTTGTCTTCTTACCAATTCCTCCAAGGACAGTTCCTCCATGATTCCTTTTCCCTTATCTTTATCTTGACTAGGCTTAGCAGGAGGACTGACATCAGGTGGATGATAGGCTCTTCAGGCGTGCTGAGAAGTATTGGAGACGCGGGGGCATCTGGAGTGGCAGGAGTTGCACTAGCGGTGGCAACGTCTCCAGAGGGAGGATTTGTGTTTCTGGTATCTGATCCTGACCTTAGTTCAATCATTTTGAAAATGAAGTTTTCTGAAACCGAGAGATTGATCTCTTACCGTGGTCGCCAATTGTTTTAGGGTGAAACACAATGTACTGCAAAAGAGTACTTTCAAGTTAGAGAGATCAAAGTCTAAAAAATCTAGCCTAAACCAAGACAATGGTCGTTCCAGACTTTCCTCGGCCACAAATGAGGAGATAGAGTATGTCTTAGGAAGGGAAGCAGAGAAAGAATGAGATCATGTATTTCATGTTGAACTGGTATTGTGTGGTTTCTGAACAACTTAGGAAAATAATGGTTGTCGAAGACAACTTGGTTTTCCCCTAAGATTTTGCAAGGATTACACGAGTCGTGAGTTGTGAATTGAATTGAATTTCAGTTCAGGTAGTGTTAAGTTGAGATATCCTTGGAAAACAGATGAAGTCATCTATTTATAGTATGTTCAGAAATTCATTGATCTCTTGTTAATCGTGGAGGAAAGTGGTAAAGTGGAGATAGTGGAATTATGGGGTTACTCGCGAGGAAATAGGCTAACCGCCAGTCACGCCCACTACCCATTACGCCAATGTTTACCACAAACATAACCTCTTTCTAAGTGGGTGTCACACCACAACGACCGTAGACCGCCATACCAAAACCCTAATGTAAATCCCCACATTTGTGACACGTTTGACATCTCTGTTGAATAATGTGTATGACTCGTTGTTCAAGTCAATTTGTGTTGAATTGTTGATTTTGCTACCACTGGACGCCGAGTCTTAGCAATACTTATTATAAGAAAAACATTTAAGGATGAGAGATGCCTCTCATGTTGGAGAACATAAATACTCAGTAAATGTTTTAGGCATTTGCTTGACTAGAGTATGTATTGACATGGGATTACCTCTATCACATTACCATGAATGGTAAGTCGAGTAGATCATAAAAACAGGCTTGGCCATAGATGACCAAGGCACACCATAGGCTGGCGCTGCCCAAAATCATGTTTGACCAAAGTGGCCAAGGGTACTATAGGTTGGCGCCGTCCTAGAAGGGGATTGGCCTAGTGGCCAGAGCATGCCATAGGCTAGCGCTGCCCAAGATTAGGTTTGGCCAAAGTGGCCAAGGGCGCCATAGGCTGGCGCCGTCCGCATAATAGGTTTGGCCAAGTTGCCATAGGCTGGCGCCGTCCATGAAAGTAAGTTTGGCCAAGTGGCTAGGGAACACCATAGGCTGGCGCTGCAAAAATTAGGTTCGACCGAAGTGGCCAAGGGCGTCATAGGTTGGCGCCGTCCGTTTAGGATTGGCCATAGGCTGACCAAGCTATGCCATAGGCTGACATCGTCTAAAATTGGGCTAGGCCAAGTGGCCAAGGCACGCCATAAGATGTCGCTGCCCAAAACAGGCTTGGCAAAGTGGCCAAGGCACGCCATAGGCTGACGGCTGGCGCTGCCTGTTGAGCTTGGCTATAGACTGGCCAAGGCATTTTTTGCAACTGGGTCGTCATGGTTAGTCCCACTCTTCTGGTTAAATCATGATTTGTAATGGCTACACCGAGTGATGATCGTGCCATAGCTGCTCATAGCCCATGATTACCTTTGCATGACCAGAGTCGCTGCAGTATTCCTTGTCTTCTGGTTAAAGGGTGTCTCACTATGCTTTGTTGGGTATTTGTAAAGACCCATATTTTGAACACATGCCTATTCTGAACCCATTAGTTTTTACTGAGCCTCTTAATAACCACCGTGTGAAACAATGCATTTATATTATTTTATAATTTTATCCTTGTGTAAAAATCCACCATCAACACCGGGTAAGAAATTTGAGATGAAAAATGAACTTTTCGCTCCTTCTCTCTCATGGCGATTTTCATCTCAAGAACTCAACCTCTCAATCATTTCGATCTCTAGAGATTGATTCAGGCTGAAGGTGTGCTAGTTGAACTTCTCCGTCGTTCAAGCACGAATCTCCGATTCTTCCCCTGGGGGCAGAATTTATTGGCTAGTGGAGTTCTTGTTTCGCTATTTTGAGTAGGTTTAGATATAATTACAGGTTGAACTAGATAAAGATCTGACATATTGAAGAAGAAGTTTTACAACACTGAGGATTTCAAGATTCAGAAGAGATAAAGAAGCAAAGTCTTTTAGCATTTGATTTCCTTGTGGATTGAAGAAGGAACGCTGGTTGATTCTTATTGAGGCACTAGAAACCTTTTTGCAAAAGAAGAAAGTGCATATCAATGCACCCAAATTAAAGTCATCAGATCATTTTCCTAGCATGACTGTTGATCAGTATGGACATAAAAAGATGATTTTGGTTAACATCTCCAAAAATATGGGATGTGGAAGAATTACATCTCTGATCAAAGAAAGAATCAAAATAAAAAGATTCTTAAAAGTTAAGGGCATCAACAATCTGACAACAACTATATTGTGCTCAAGGAGGAGGAATGAAGCAAATAATGTTAAAAGGAAATGTGAGTTTAAATACTCATTCCCAAGACTTGAACCATTAAACGTATTTCATTTTTATATGTTATATTAATATTAATTCATCAAAGATTAAAATTTGAAAAATAAATACTACCTCCGTTCCAGTTTAGATGCCATAATTGATTTTTGATATAGTTGTCATAAACTCGCTAAATTTGATGTTTTTCCACAAAATTTTCAACAACATCCTAGCATTTTATCTTCTATGTTACGTTTCCAAACTAATTTGCAAAGATTTTGTCAAAAAATTTGTAGAAAAACATCAATTTTAGCAAATATAAGGCGAATATATCAAAACTCTAATATGACATCTAAACTGGAACGGAGGGAGTATAAAATTTATTGAGTGTTTCGTGTAATTCAATGTTATTTATAGGCAAACATGTTGCGACATGCGATACGATTCTTAAAAAAGAAAAACGATTTATGATTTTAAAAAAGGCTACGAAAGAAAAAACACTAAACCGTTACGTGTTCCGAGAAAAAACAATTCTATGAAGCCTTTAAGTTATGATTCAAAACTTCGTTCCCTACTTTTAGAGACGAAGTTGTAAATGTGGAGAAAGGCAACGTTGTGAACATGATCAGTAAGACTCAGGCTAACTGTTATTGGATATCTTTGGGTTGTTGCAAAGGATCTCGTAGCCATGGATGCTTGAATACCTCTCTCTCCAATGTCTCATTTCAAAAGAGTTTTACCCTTTTCCTCTTTTTCCCTATGCCAATCTCACTTCTTTTCAGTTTGTCCATTTACTTAACATTTTTTTTTTTTAAATCTCATCTTTATAATCAGTGAAACCGAGTAATCCTTTTTATCAATCGTAATCGATAATGCAAACACTTAATTTCAACCTGAATAAACCTTATCAACTCCTTGTACACCCATCTCATACATCTTCAGTTCTTAACCAACAAAACTGACTTTGATGATGATAAAGACTTCTCATCTTCAATTCTCTATCGGCAACGGTGCCTGCTTTTGCTGATATATTTTCGGGTCACAAAATGAAATGAAGGCTTTGTAATGGTTAACATTAGTGGTGCAAAAGGCGGGGTTTTCGTCTCACATCACATGTTTCTCCTGCTGGGCTCTCTACATTTGGTTATCTCATGGGCTTCAATGAGGTTGAGTCTTTTGGGGTTTCTTTAATTACCGTCTGTAAGCTATCTCTTGGGTTCTCTTCTTGAATCGTGATTTAGGGGGAAGGAATTACGACCGGGGAAGAAATTTAGACCCAGCCGTGATTCTTCGATGGGGATGACCTCAGAAACTTGTGTGGGTCGGAAATCAACCATCTTTCTCCCTTCTTCCGTCGACGGTCGATAAATCTTCTTCCTGTTCATGGAAACTTACCAACCGTCACAGGACATTGCTCAAATAAAGTAAATTACCAGATCCAGATGTCGTGGTGTAAGTCAAATGCAAACCCTACTACACTTTCTTTTCTTTCATTTTTGACAAATTTTCATGATGAACATGGTGCTGAACATTTTTTTGTATGATAATCACCATTATTAGGTTAATTATTTAGGTTATTCAGAATTTGTTCTTCAACCGTCAAAAATAAATGAAAAATTAAGAATCTTATATGTTTTCATGGCGTTTATACCAATTGATGGTGAACACATTAAACCTGTTTGATGAAATTCCTGAGAGATACAGCAGTAGTTTACATCTCTTCTCACCAAGCAAGCTTAAGGTCTCTAAATAAGCCAAAGTGTCATTTTGTCTAAAGCTATGCTACTACAACAAGCCGTTCACAAGGATATATGTTTTGGCAGACAAATTTCTCAAGATTTTGCATTTGTTACTTTAAATTTTTGTTAAGATTAGATATCGTCTGCGTTTACTGTATTCTATACCCTGGGATACATTCTGTTCACCACCAAGTATTTGCATGTTTTAGAGTACTTACATATTACATGACATAAAAGCAGAATGCGTAAAAAAAATTAAACTTAATCAAAGTAATATCAAATATCAGAAGTAATATCAAAGAAATCAACTTTTCACAATTTATAAACACCTGCTAATGGATTGGTTTATGCAGGACGTCATTCCTATTTTTCTAAGGGGTACTTTCATTTTTCCTAATAACCATGTTGAGTCATCTTTTTTTACCCCCCACGTAAATCTTTCCCCCCTAAATCACGATTCATTCCTCTTCTTATTCTTTTGATATAAAGTTCAAAATGATTAGTTGGTCGAGCATCGTCCCACCAAATGTCCCAATTGAGAGAGTGAGTTGGGACCCTCAAACCAAGCCCTACGGTATCCCAATGATGCAGTCATTCCCTGACTGACCTCTCCACTAATAGATGCATAATCGAGAAATTTGGTGAGATAATGTATCGGTCATTTTATCATTGTTGTTAAAAATTATACCCCCTTAATTTTATGTTTCGTGTTAGGTGATAACTCATAATCAATTCTTATTTCTCTTCAATAAAATCTCTATTTCTCTGAACAAAATACTGTTTTTCATGGGTTTACTTTGTATCTTATTTAAAACTTGGAAGGGAACTTTCACAGTACTACATTCAAATTATTGCATTGCAATCCTGATTAACTAATACTTGTCAAATCAGGTAGATATTGGTGTCGGCCCATCTGCATCCTGGTTCCTACATCTTTTTATTTGGATGCTTGGGTTATTTATTGCACACACTGCTAATTAAGGATTATTACAATGCCCTTCTACATCCTACTATATGGATGCCTGGGCAGTTTATTGTGCACACTGCTAATTAAGTGAGGCACTTTACCAATATTTTTTTAATTGGGATGGGTTTCGCAAGCAATGATATAACTCGATTCTTCATCTCCGGTCCTGCATTGCCTCCATACCAATCCTTAAACTGGTAAATACAGTGACAGCCACGGGCATAGTTTTGTACAAAATCGACAAACTGTCGCGGGAAAATAGAGCGAGTATACTCATCTCCGTTCATCTTCTTCCACAGATCATGTATCATATGTTTGATGTGTTCACGGGCTATGGCTTCTGTAACTCCAGTTTGATGCATGTAACATTCAATTGATTTTGGAGTGTCACCTCTCTCTTGCTCGTGCTACACAAACCAATTATACATTTCATCATTAAACTGCAATCGTACTAACAAGTTATATGCCAATTCAACGATTCCCAAATCAATAAGTGCAAACAATAGAATTGTATGTGTACTTACTGATGAAGTTTGCAAGTCATCCAGAAGTCGACTTATCATGAGTGAGTACCGGACGAGATCAGATGAACGATTCTTTAGGCATTCTAAACCTTCTTTTGTAATTTCATTTCCTTCAAGAAAATACGCGTAAGTTGGCATTAAGTATCCAGAGGCTGAAACCCATCCATTGTCCATGTATTCCTCGAATGTCGGTGTGTACCCACTGTAGTACCATTTAGCTTCTAGTAAATACGCGTTGCAAAAATCTGCCCACTGATGAAACCAAGTTTGATTAATTGACATGCGTGTAGAGGTGGGCATGGACTTATGATTATAGTGACTAGCAAGGTAATTAAGAAATAATTACCACTTTCTTCAAGTATGGTAGGATGTCTAGGCTTCGCTTCTTTAGAACCTCATAGGCTATGGCATTGGTGGTGTTATAAACCGCCAAAAACAATAGTTTCATGTAATCTGGGAGGTCGACCATTTTGTTAACATCCCATCTGTTACAATACAATCATTCACATCTTATCAACTAAAGTGGCTCATCCATTCTAACTCAGCTTGGGTCAGTACGTAAGGGAAAACAAACCTTTCAACTGCATCAGTGAACATATTGAGTTCATCTAAGGTACCGTAAACGTCGTAAGTATCGTCAAGTAGAGTTGCCAGTGCACCAAATTTGGTTAATTCTGCCCTGCAGATGTCAAACTCCGGTTCGAAGTTACACCACACAGTCCACACAAACATTTCAACAAACCTGTTTCTGGAGAAGCTTAATATTTCTATGCAACCCAAACCTTTCCACCACCTGTAAATGCGATTAGTTTGACATTAACTTTCATGAGAATTAGGCTCTAAACAGGATGAATAGCACAACATCTAATAGATTGTCTTACCAACCAACTGAAGCCTACCCAGTTGAATATTCCTTACCTGGAGATGTGTTTTAGTTCATCTTGATACTTTGCTTGCAAAATATTAAAGTCCAATTTAGCAAATTCTAGCAACACTGGGTCCGTATCTTGCATCATCTCGTAGGTGTCTATGTACCATCTTGCATCTACTCGTGGAGCTATCCATTGAAATGGAAGCTCCAAGGCATGACGGACAAATCGTTCGGTGATACAATTACAATTCTCTTGATCATTGGCTGATGACAGCAAGTACTCCTTCAGAATCTTAGTTGTTAGTTTCTGGGCTTCATCTAATACATCTTCGCCTTCAAAAGCATAGAACGAGGCTTCGTAAACACTCAAGATTCCTTCCATATCATTATCACATGCTGAGGAAGTGTTCATCATCTCCGCCATAATCAAGCGCTTAAAAACATCTACAATGCACAAACAGAAACTCAAGTTAGAATATGACGCATATAAGCCTTTTCTTATAGTAATTGTCCGTTGACCTCCACTTGACCCAATTGACTGTCCATATGTATCTGAGTTTTTGAAACTTCTCCAAGCGATCAGCTGGGACCTCTCTCTATCTGACACATCATTTTTTTTTCATACTTAAAAGAAATAGCTGGGATTTTTAGGAAAGAGAGAAGTTTCAATAAAAAGTAAATTTTTTTCATAACATTTGAGGTCTGTAGTATGGAAAGAGGGGGATTTCATACTTCAAAGTATACATAATAGTGTAGAGGTTGTGCTGGTAAGTGTGTGAAGTGCTCGTGTGCAAGAGGTGTAACAGTGGTGTAAGTTTAATCTGTCTGAGAGAGAGTTCTGTAAGTGTGTGACAAACACGTGTATGTGACAGCCTGTATGTGAGCGTGTACAGCACATGTGTGCCAGTCTGTCTAGTCTTATCCTCCACCTCAGCTACAGTCGAGTCTATATATTCACCTGTCCTATGTCTGTAAAGATTATCCTCTCATTCAATAAACCGTGTACCAGAATTCTATCAGAAATGTAGACATCAATTTACCATGTTATCAATACATACCAACAAAAATCTCAAGCAAATTTGATTTGAAAAAATACATACCTTGAGAAACCTCGTAACGATGTTGTCTAAGCAGCCTAAATCGTAAAGCTCTGGTAAATAGGTCATCTTTCTCCCATACATAATTCTTCTTGTTGATGGTGTCTAAGGAAGCTCTGATCTCACCATCGAAGTGATAACTCACTCCAAGCCTTTGAATTCCATCGATCAACTTAAGAGTGGACGACAATGACCCACGGCACACTTGATCAGCAAACATGATCCTTACCTTTTCTTTAAGTTTCTCTGATCGTCTAGTATGATTCTCCTCCTACACAGTGAAATATATCAATCAAATTCCAATTTTTTAGTTGACTTGCATGCAAAATACCACAAGTATAATAAAAGTTTTGGCAGGGATAGGAAAATCTCATCCTTATTGACTTATCTAGTAATTTCCTATAGGAAAATATTCTGGTTCGATCAAAAGAGAGAAATTAATAAGTGACTACAGTGCCATGCATACATATAGCGTTAGATTCCTATATACTCACCGCATAATCACTCTTGAGAGATTGCACAAAATCATGACCCCAAGCACTGGCTTCGTAGTTGGCCGATCTTCTCGTAGTGAACTGCTGGCTTTTTTCCATCATATCAGACATTAGCTGATAATGGTGAGACTTATGGAGTGTTAAAAGCGGGAGAGCAGATGATATATTGATTTCTTATGGAAGGGGCAGAATGTATTTTCGTGTTGTATTTTTTAAGGGATAGATGACAGGTTTATATAGGGCGGAGGACTGGAGGTAGTAGAGATATATGTGGTGTAAAGGGTAGAGAGGACTGGAAACAGTTGAATGCATGAGTTATTTGTAAAAAATGAAATGAAAACAATGGGACTATGGGAGAATGAAAAACGTGATTTATTTATTTTTTTCAGTTTGGGTTTCACAATAAGTGGTAAAAACGGTACTACGACGGTAAGAACGTGTTTTAGTACAAGGATAAAGGTGCATCACTGGGTGCTAAAGGCTTCTTGAAAGAATCAAGGGAGTATGATCCTTAAATCTAGTTACACGTTTGTTAGGACTTCACTACATCAGGTAGGTGTTAGCTCAATCTGTGCATTTATTCCGAATGGGCGATTTAATTGTCTAAATGATTGAAAGATTCTTGAAGACAGTACTACGTACGACATCCTATGTGCATTTTTATAGTTTCGAGTTTTTTTTTGACGAAGAAATCTTCTTCACTAGTTACAGGTGATTTGAGCAAATACTCATATTTTGGGAGTATATCTATCCAAATAAGAAAAACAAGCAAAAACAGTAGGAATATAGTTCTGAGAAAAAACTATTTATCCTCTAATTTGTAATCGGGTCTTATTCATAGTCATATTTGTAGCCATTACTCCGGTTTTTTTTTTATATTTTACATATTGTTTTTGTTTTTGTTTCCGTACGGGTATTCTCTTTTAAAAAAATGTGCAGGGATTTTACATTTGCCGTGAGAAAAAAAAATGTGCAAGATTTTCTTTGTGTTTTAATCGTGTAATTCAGGTGGAAGGAATCTGGAATGATGTGATTTAAGCTGAGGTTGTCGCATATGTACGTACCTGACATTGACATATTGTCTCTCTAGTGTGTCCATCGGTGACCCATACCAACAAGGAACGATGTAATGTGATTTGTACAATATCATCGTTGGCAACTTGTTAATCATGCGTACAAAAAAGAACAAGGGAAATAGGTGATAAGGTAAGTACATAACCTTATCAAGTATACACACCACTCAAACAACACTGTTAACCCATGCATGCTTTAGCCTTCTAAATTTCAATTAAGGCAAATACAGCAAGGCAATTTTTGTATTTTAAAAGATTGGTTGCACAATTACAACTAGCGCGTCCTTTTCAAAATGTGAAAAGTCGTAGAATGCCCCAAAATCGACTACAATTGTTGAGTTTTGCCCCACTTTTTAAAAATTCATCCAAATATTCCAAATTTTTAAGTTTTCCATCCAACTTGGTTAACCCAAGCATGCGAGCTCACACGCTCGTACGAAATGTCATTTTTGCCCCGCCACGTGTCACTAGAAAAAACTTGCCACATGTACAGAATTGCTGAGGTGGATGCTGATGTGGCAATGCTGTGATGACGTGGTATGATGAATTTGAGTTACAGTTTTGTCACACCAGTATTTTTTGGCCAACTAGATGTTGACAAGTGTCACCATAAAAAATTCTAGCCAACCAGACAGTGACACATGGCACTCAGATGACGTGGCACTGGCAATTTTCATTTTCTCCTGAAAACCTAAAATCATCAACCAAAAAATGAATTTTTGGGGCAAAATTGAATCTTCCTTTTTATTTAAAAACATGTTTTCTTAGTCAGCGGTTGCAAAATCCTCTTTTCTCATCGTAGAATAAGTTTCTTGGTTTTTATGGCAGTTTTTCTGCGCGGCAAATTTGGGGGCGAGCCCTTTTTAATAGGGGCGAGCACTACTTCAAATATCCTATCCCAGTTTATAAGGGGTGGCTAATTACAATTAATCTATCATAATCAGTTACAAATTATAATTACCACTAATTATCTACCCACTAATTCTCCCTCTCAATTTTCAGTTACAAAAAATCACTCCCACTCCCCCTACTCCTCCATTAACTTCCCACACATTTTTCATAACTTCTCAAAAAAACAAAAACAAAAACAAACCGAAACCCAAAAATCGAATTCGACCTCTTCATATTTTCTCAAAATCCTTACTTACTAGTCTCGAGTTCGCATTGAATTCATGGCTATCGACGGAGAAGGAGATGATTCAACAATTATTTACAAGAGAAGGAAAGAAAAGGAAAAATCAAAAAACAACCGTGAAGAAGACGAAGAACAACCGGAGGAAGAAATGGGCGAATCTTTGGCGGAAATGCAGAGGTAAGTTACTCCAATCACCTTTGCAATTGTTTTAAATGTAGTTTGAATCGATTTGATAGGTTAGAAACTGTCAATTGAATTTACAGCATGAAAAATCATCAAGCTATGAAAGAATAGCACGACGATTTTACAGTTTCAGAAAAAAAATTAAGAACAATCGTCTTGCAGTTGAACAAAAGCTTGACGATTTACCCAGTTTGAGATATAGTTTCCTAGTTTTGCATGCACATAATCGTCATACAATAATATATTTCCTTGACGAGTTTCCCAAATCGTCGAGGTTTCCATAATCACTTGACGAGTTAATCACTTTCAGATTAAATTTCCTAGTTTTGCATGCCTAGAATCGTCAGGTAATTATATATTTCCTTGACGAGTTTTGTGAAATCGTCTCAGTAGTGTTTCAAAGCATGACGAGTTTGGGCATAAAAAATTTAGGTTCTGTCCAGTTTTATGAGTAAATCGTAATGCTTTACCTTGACGATTTAGAGTGGGGCTTAATGAACTCGTCGTGCATTTGTAAAATTCCTTGACGATTTAGATTGTTCTGATGAGAATCGTCGTATATTTTTTTGTTTCAATGACGATTTACTGGGTCATTTTACTTGTTAATTGATTTGTTTTTTTGTATGTATTAAGGTTGGAGAAGATCAAAAGGGGAAAAAGACCATTGCCACCCGAGGGTTCCAAACCAAGTCTTCGTACTACCAGACAGCGACCCGTGATAATCCGTGAGCCAAACCCTGATGCAGTTCCTACTCCTATGGAGTTCGATGGTGATGCTAATGTTCCGAGGGCTGAAGATGATATTCCTCACAACGTCCTCCAAATGCAATTTGATGAATACAGAACTGGTAGGGTACAACCTAATGACGGACCCCAAGGTGATGAGGATGATGAGGATAGTCCTAATGATGATGAGGACATTCTTAATGATGATGATGAGGTCCAAGGTGAAGACCAACCCCAACGCAAAAAGAAAGCTAAAGCGAAGACATCACACATTCCCGATGAGATTCTGATGCTACCAAAAGAACACGGACCTTACAGGGTACCAGCTGATGGTGGACATGTTCTTTTCGGATACAAAAACCTCTTGGGCTCAAACAGTCTACGCTACCATGGTAATATACCCGTCCCTTGCTTCTAATTTTAGATAGGTTTAGCTAATTTGATTGTTATTAATAAATTTTTATCTCGTAGGTTCATTCGAATGCCACTAGAATATTGAGGCACCAAACAGCGTACCACAATATGGCCAACTGGCCGCTTGAAGGTGAATGTGAAAGGTTCATAGAGATTGTTGACAACTCCGGTCTGAGGCCAATCGTGGATAACTCTGTTATCGCCTATGACAGCGAGACGGTATCAACATTCTGTGAGAGGTATTATGCGGAGACAGACACCATGCACTTTGGGTTCAGGAAGATGGGGCTCACTCCTGAAGATGCTCATCATACTCTCAAGGTCAAAATTGATGGCAAATCAACCAATGAAGGCTATGTAAAGCAACTCACTTTTCAGAAACTTCGTGAATTGTGCGAAGAGTTATTTGGGTGGGGTGAGGACGAGGCGAACTCATGGTTTATGCTTGACAAGTATGGCAAACCGAAGAGGGAGTTCAATCTGGTAAGGTTGAGAGAGGAGTATTCTGGGACCAAGAAAAAAGATGACGGTGCTACAATGGAAGATCATGAAGTAAGGGCTGCTGCTGCGGCTTATCTCTTATATGTCCTTGCTATTTGTGTATTCCCTTCGTCTGTCGGTAACAGAGTGAATGCCAACTACCTCCAGCTATTATATCCCTTGGATAAGGTGAACCAGTACTCGTGGGGAACAACCATAATGTCACACGTGAACACGGCGCTGAGAAAGGTATCCCGGCATAAAACTGCTCAATTCAATTGCAACACGTCTCTGCTGCAGGTAATATATGGTTGTTTGGTTATTTAAGTTCGTACATATATATGGCCTGTTGTTTATGTGTAGTTGATGCTCTTCACTTTTCCATGAAATCTAGTTGTGAGTAACTTGCGTTTTCCAGTCCGCAACAAAGTGTCTATTCAGAAAATCCCTCCGCCAGAATTTTTTTTTTTTCAATTCGACGGTGGATAGGTTATCATTTATACTTACTTACGTTCGTACCAACGCGGATTTTATTTTATTAAGTGCAAATAAACATTTTGTTACCCGCAAATTTCTTTTTCTCACCTTTGTGTATGCCTAACCTTGGGTAACTTTGGGTTAACAAGACCTTTTCTCTTCCCTCTAACCAGTTGTTGAATAGTACTTATTTTTATATAAACCAGAGTATATTATGATAACGAGTAATTTTATTAGATCGAAGAGATTTTATTGTTATCAATTTTGTATCGTTTTGGCTTATCTGATTTACTGATTTAAGGAGTACCCATTTCAAAATCAAAAATATTGCATTTGTAGTGGTGAAGTTCGTAGTACCAATGGAGTAGTTCCTGAAGTTTTGCCCTCTGTCAAAGAAACCTGATCAGGTATGAAAACACTGTTTTCTTTGAGCCAGGGTGAAACCTCCCGCAGGTAAATAATCTAAATAATCTTCTCTCTTGATTGTCTATTTGCCTACTAGTGAAGTTTTGAAAATTTGAATCCCTATGACGTAGTGAAAAGAAGGTGGCGGAACCTTTGTCAGGAAACGAACCTGCTGGTGGTTCTGTAAAAGGTCCACCTAGTCGTTCTCTCTGTATGGAACCTTGCAATGGTAATTGGAAGCCAAATAAGATTTATTTAAGAATTTTATTTACTTTGCAAGTTTTTATTTTTTCATCTTATTTGATGTGGCTGCTCTCAACATGCAGGCTTCACTAATCCTGAGTATCAAAAATTGATGAATCAAACCGAGGAGAATACTGTTGAGGTTCAAAAGGTTATTGAAAATTGCTTTGTTCATGTTGCTTTTGAAAATAATGTAGGAACGAATGGGAGTGCTTCACCTCCTTCCCAAGGTCATCCTTTGGACAATAATTCAGTTGCATTAAACGTTTTGAATGGGAGTGCCGAGAAGGAGAATAATTCATTTTCAGCGTTATCAACGGGCAATTCAGCTGCCATTGTAAACTCAGATAGTCTGTCAAACCTGAATACTGAATCGTTGTCAGACATTGATCATATCTTTCGAGCTTGTGTTCTTTACATCCATGGTCAGCCAAACCAGAATATTGATTCATTACAACACATTGAGCACACTCACCCTTCTGGCGTTCAAAGCACAACTGATCACTCAAACCAGGACACTGAATCCAGCCATTGTCTTGCGAAGGACCTACAAATTGCTGGACAGGTAATTATACCAACTGGTTATGTGAATGGCTTCTCTCAGCATGTCCCCCCTAGTATGTCATGTTAATTATTGTGTAATGCCTGCGTATGCTGATGATGATGCATTCTTGCAAGAGAGTGGGTTCAATAATACAAGACTTCAAGCATCTACGTCGTCCAACAGTTCATTAACCACGTCAAAAAAGATTTCATCGGTGATTCGAACCTGGACAGACCATGTAGGAAGTGAAATTTATGCTGGAAGGTGAATCCCCTGGCTTTTGATTTTATTCTTTTACATTAACAGATTATTTCCTAGTATATAAAGAATAATAATTTCTGCAGGATCGCGGTTGTCTACACCGCTTCACCAATCATGTTGGTAATTTGCATACCGAGTGGAAGTTAGAAGACGAGTGTGACTTTGTAAAGTCGGTGATTAAAGCTGGGCTTGAAGTTGGCGCCACGTATTCGCCAGTTGAACAAGATGTTGACCTTATGACTGCTCTCATCGAGCGTTGGTTTCCGGAAACTAATACCTTTTGCATGCCATTGGGAGAAGTTTCTCCAACTTTGGAGGATTGTCTAAGGATTATGAGATTACGTATTGAAGGAAAACCCATCAACATTGACGATGGGTCGTCTAGTGAAGATAATGTTGGTGGTGTGCAGGGCAAGGGAAAGGGCAAGGTCACTAGCATGAAAAATCAGTTGAAAAGAAAACCGAGAGGGAAAGAACAATATGTTCAGTCAAATAAATTTGCAACAATCTTGAAAGAGAGTCTTGGTGTTTAACGATGAACAGGTTGAGTATCTACGCAAAAAATGCGATGAATCTGTTAGCATATGTCGATTGAAAGACATGTTCAAGGGTAAGGGTAAGGAAGAGGATGCGACGGAAGAGTTTAAGGGTTGATGTGCTCGTGCATATCTTCTTTTGATGTGCTCGTGCATATCTTCTTTGATAGGCGATCGTTTGAGATCAAACAATATCATAAATAACAGGCATTTTTAACATACTGGACAAATACATGTGCAATAATTTAGGTTGGGGTTGTTACAAAGGCAAGCAAGGTCGAATTATCCTTATTTTAAGAAGCATTCGATTTTACAGGGGCGTAATAATTGAACAATTGTTAATAAATACGCGGAAGATGTTGTACCAATGTTTGAATCGAAACCGACCAAGGAAGTAAAAACACCCTCCTCATCATACGTTCCCGATCCTAGACAAAGGACACCACCTTTGAAGCAAAATATGGCCACATAACAGCAATGGTAACTATCTGAGATCATGGTCGTCTTTTTATATAGACGATGTCACGTCGGAGTAGGTTCCTCCTTCAGATGGTTGCATATAGCATACACATCGACCAAAATAATAAGATTTTATGGATATCGTAAAACGACGATTTGCGGATTAGTGAAACAAAGGTTATTAGAGACATACATGAAATGGCATAGTGATGCTTGAGAGGACATTTTCCTGTGAGAATAGCTCTTTGACCACCAGTAACGTAGCGAAATTAAGGCAATGTTCAACTTCTTCTCCTTCACACAAACCATCCATTGAAGTAAAATGGAGTGGTCGCTTCCTTGGAGTTTTACATGATAAAGTTGCTTTAAAATGAAATACAAATATTTTTTGAGGTTTACCTATAAAGGCAAGTATTAGAACTTGTGTTAGACAGCAGTATCGTTTTGATGGCTTTGGTCATTATTAATAAAACCAGTATACCTCAAGACGAACGGTCTATGCAACGCAAAATATTATCCATACGACTTAGTCAAAACAATAATTGTTAAGATAGCGAACAAATTATTTATACTATGTATTACGGTACAATTGTTTAAAATAAAGAGCATAAAAGGATTCAAAAAAGGCGGTCGTTTAAGAACAAACGGGATCATAATGAAAGTCAATGAAAATAAAAAAAAAAACGATCTGTTCCATTTGCCGAGAGGAGTAGAAAATAAACACATCCACATTTCATTTGGAAAACAGCTTCAACTGCAGCAACATAAACGTGATAGCTATGGTTCTAAACCTTGCACTCGCCACTAAGATGATTTTGATTATCCTCGTGAGAGGAAATTTAACTGCATGTAGCTTACCTATTACTATCATAAACAATAATAAACGCATCAACCAAGGTAGAAATGTCACACACAACACTTAAATATTTGAATTCATGAAAACAATAAACTGGTAAAACACGATGCATCTATTACATTATAGCACAAGGGAGACTTACAAGGAAACACATGGACCATGCGTGTAGCTTACCTATTACAAGGAGACTTACAAGGAAACAATAAACTGGTGAAACGTTTGCTATTACCCATATATAAAGAGTGGAAGCATGGGAATTGAATGGATCGCCAAACTGTTACAGAGTTGATTTTAGGGTGATAAATGCGAGTCATGGCTATCCACATGGATAGTCGCGTCCACTTGCTAAGATTAAATTTGGCAGCCCAAAGCCCGTATAATTACGTTTGACATGGAGGTCACAACAAGTACAAACACGGTACCTCCAATGGTGAGAGCTAACTTGTGTTTTGTGGTACGCTAGCAGAAAACCATGGAGCTGTACAATTTAGTATATTCATCAATTCCTAAAATGTCCGGGGATCTCATCGTATGTGCAAATTACCAGGTTGGGACATATATATTGATTCATTTTTAATTATGTTCTTTTATGTGGTAATTTTCGATAAATTATCAAAACGGTGCAAGTAAATTACACTTACAAAATCGCTGGACGAAGAAGCATAATAATATGAAGACATCAATGAACGATACATGGAACAATTGATTTTCGTTGACACCCACCTTGTATAGAGTAAGGACAACTGCATTGAGTCTGTAAGTAGACAAAAAATGTTTCACAAACACTGAACCTTGCAGTGAAGCTTGTGGAAATCCTTGTAACCAGAGTACTACTTTGTTCACTAGCAACCACTCAGAAAACCCCAGTTGAGTAGATCCATTAAAGAAGATGCATTTACGGTAACTTTTAGTATTGAAACCGGTGAACTTTGAGAGGAAATTTTGCATTGCAAGACCATTGCCAAATACATTCTGGCATTCATTAACATTTCTGGGTTGTGGTCAGAAGCATGGCTCCCTGAGGATATTCTTATATTAGGGCAATGGAAAACAACATATTATATGGGAACATACGGATCCAAAAACGTAAGAACGTGAGAAAAAAGTATATTAGAGCGTGCGACTGGTACATTGGGTTCCAGATATTCGAGAATCTTTTGAGTTATGTGTAGGCTCTTTACGATGCTATTTGACTGGGTTTTGCAGGCGGCTAAAATGCATGGTACTTTATAATTGAGGGCTGTAACCGTAAAATGCAAGATCCAGACGTTTGATTGATATTGATTTTGACGGCTACACAGTGGAGCAATAAAAGTTGAATAAAAAAAAATTTACAAGACATGATGGATGACGCAAAAGAAAAACTACAAAAAACAAATAAAATTCAAAATCAACGCTTACTATTGTAGTTCAGAAAAATGAGGATGAAGGAGAGTTGGTGCCCTTTGGAATGACCTGTAAATAAAATTTAAAAATAGGCCAGCCGTCAAACTGTGGCACTTATGAACAAGCAGGGCCAGGGACTGCGACGCAACGACGTACCTCAACTAAATTTGATAGAGTGATGTTCATATAGAAATACCGACGGGTATGAGAGAAAAGGACCATATCTTTAAGTACTAACACCGCACCGATGGATATGCGTTCTCCATATCTTTTTACCGCCTTAACGTGCACATTGGCACCAATGCTTCCACTGGGATCCTGGTTAATATAGGGCCAAGTTAACACCCATACGTTTCGGTTTACATAAAAAACATATCAGACGATTAAATCATTGTTATTATATCACCTTTAGGGTTAACAAAATATCTCCAAGGTCGTTTGTCTTACAGGTTTCCACCATTGCAACAGCTTGAAAACGGTGCAAGAGAACACACAAACAAGTTAAAAACGTTAATTATGCACGACCAATTAAGAGGGAGGGTGGACTACTCACTGTTTGTATTCTCTTAATTTGTTTCAAATTATTTAGTGTGGCAACCTGTGTCGACCCGTCCGAAAACTCTTGTACAGCATACAACCATCCGATACCAAAAAAGTCGCCTTCCTGTTGTTCCCGTTGTTCTTAAAGCATAATTCGGACGTGTTCCTGAGTACTCGGTTGAGTGTCATCGTTAACCAAAGCGTGGTGCTGTTTCCGGCGCCTCAATATTTGCAATTCCCCGGCTGGGCCTGGGATAATTCGTTCCGCCAAAGCATTTTTCCTTTGGCCGGTATAAGTTATCATCATTTCCTTTGTCTCTACGACATTCTAAGGCTTCCTCTCCCTTAGTTTTGGTACGACCGGTGGACGCCTCCAATTATCTCCCAACGGCCCAGTCGAGACGATCTTTTCTAGAGACATTATTATGCCGCGGTTCGAAGGCTCTCCAACTAAAGTAAGAGTGTCGAGTTTGTTTCGTTGTTCTTGGTTTTGACTACCAGATACTGCATCATTAACAACAGTATGTTGAAGGGCATTCACTTCATTCTTGAAATTTTCCCAGCTGTCCTCCGCAGTTTTGCCCGGACCAGTATCCATTGTGAATGTTTTAACGTATCTCTCTGTTTATGGATATATATATACATAAATTTAGTTGGGTTAGATTTTCACGGTGCGTATACCGCCATATTTGTATATTTAACCCTTAATCACAACAACTCTTGCGTGACGTGCGTCATGTGCTCGTTGGCCTTTCTCTCCAACCAAGGGTTTTCACTTTTCAACTTTTCTTTAAAGGGTTATAGTCACACAGCATTGGTCAGTTATCTTCCTCCAAAAAACACCAAGGGTGTGACATCTTTCCCCTTGTCACTGTCATCAGTCCTTATGCTTCAACATTGAACATTCACAATCAATCCAAGCAGTCGGTCTTTGACATCATCATTTCATGGAGGTCAAGATTCCCATTGAGTGATGATGTAAAACGCACACCGTCAAACTTTTCAAACTTTTTCTTTATCAGAAGCAACACCGTTGAACAACAGAAGACACCTAAACAGTTGACAAGCTTACTGCTGGGTTAACAAAATCTACTTGGAGTCCTCCTGGTAACCTGGTCTTGGGGTGATATGATGGCCCTTGGGTCATCCGATGAAAACAACAGTTTGCAACACAAAACATTCATGAAGAGGTAAACAAAAATGTAATACTAATTTCCAGGGGCTTGTAATTGTCTGAAAATTGATCGAACTTCAGCATTAACGTACGTTAACAAATTTCTAGTACCCCAAGTCCTATATATTATCTGGCAAAAAAAAAAAAAAATCTGCCAAAAAAACTGATAATGAACAATCTACTACTAATAATCGGGACTAACGTAAAATTTAAAAACTAGGATAACATGATAGTTTAGATAGATTGACTTATTTTTCACCTATGGTATTGACCGCCACAATGAAGTCAGTTTATATTTGGTCTCACATGTTTACGAACCAAATGAGTACCAGCTTTTTATCCACGGTAACATTGTGATTTATGTTTCATGAAGCTTACGGTCCTTCTTACGTGAAGTGCAATATCATGTTAAAGAACTATTTACGGTTTATAGACCGTAATAATATATATGTGCAACATGTCCGGCTACCTATGATTGACGCTCGGAAACTTGCAGGTACAAGTTGTCGTTGATACAGTCCCTAACATGGTCGCTACCCCGGTTCTGCCAACAATAGACCCCTCTAGTGACCAGGTTAGGCACAATTACTTTATTTTTGTGTTAAATAAACTTACGGTGTGTCGTTTGTGATAGGGAATATATTCATTATAAAAGTAGTAGTAACAACGGGTAATGAACCGTAACTATATTATTTGTTTTTATTCAAAATAACAGATATGCCTTTTTTTCTTTGTGTTCACTGAACTTACGGTTGAAGGACCAAAAGTAAGTGTACTGTCTGTGTGTTGAACTATAACTGACGATAGAAAACTAGCAGGTATGCAGTGAACCCCTACCAGTACTTGACTTATGTGTTGCTCCGCCTCTGCAAACCAGTAACTCCTCTCCTGAACAGGTGAAACCACACTATCCTGATTTTGGTATATGTCGTTATTTGAAGATCTTTGTTTTATTTTGGCTAATGCCATTAATACAAGAATAGAGAGGTAAAAAGGTGTATATGTGTTCCCAGGGAATAACAGACGAGGATGGTGTCCAAATGGGTGGTCCATCCATTAAACTAAGAATAGGAGCTCCCAGAGTAAAGATCTGTAATCAGTATATTATATTAATAACAATAGAACGTAATAAACGCAACTAATGTGGCATTTTTATTAACAGTTGCCCCAGGATCATGACGATAACCAGGATATTCCAACGGTCCGTGTAGATCACACCTACTATTATGACACAGACCAGGTAGGAAAAATTATAACTGACTCAAAATTGACAACTTTGAGTGTCATCCACACCCTCTAACCTTATGCTTGACAAACAGGTTTCGTGGACAGGGAAGAAATTCAAAAATGGATTCGCATAAAAGGGTTGCAGACAAATACCGTGTTGTCAATATACAAATATGAAAACAGAGAGTGGAGGATATCTTTCATCATTTACAAATGCGAGAGATATGGAACATATAAAACCAGACGAAAGACCAAGGGACCGCAGGAACT